>JTDE01000036.1:248001-298352 GCA_014338405.1 Paragonimus skrjabini miyazakii
AAATGTTCAGCCCACCTGTCAAGTCGGCGCGATTAACTGGTAATAAGTGAACCACATATCGTCTCACTTACACCGACTTGACGGCCAGTACAATCACCGATCAGATAAAAAGAGCCTTCTGCTATTCCCAGATACAAAGGCTTTTTCCATCTCTTTTGATTGTTCAACCAAGTATTGCTCACGGTCTTTGCGCAAGCTTTTAGTCAGCTTGCGTCTAAGTTCTCGACGGTCGTCATCATATACAGAACCAGGTGGGATCGAACGACGCTTGTTCATAAGGTTTATCGACGTGACAGAAATACAGTGCTGTCGCAACTGAACAGCCCCATCGGAACATGCCTGATCACAACATGCTCACATGGCTTCGGCGATTTGTTCCCAATGTTCGTTAGGATCACTCACCTGACTCGAGCTGGGCAACTTCTTCACCAACGCTTTCTGGTAAGCGTTCTTTACATCCTCATCGCTCGAATGTTAGTTGAGCACCTTGCATTTACGAGCGTATTTCCTCTGGCCAAATAACAAAACAAAACGAGCACGCACAGCAGCATGGTCCGAGTCCAGGTGGTCTCTCCAAAAGCACGACAGTCCTTAACAGAGTGGCGCCACCTGTAACTAACTGCTATATGATCCAACCGTGTCCACGGTTGGGAGGCACACGGAGGTCTCCAAGTAACACAGTGCTTCTTTCCGTGTCAGAATGCGGTGTTTGAAATATACAGACCGTGGGAAGCGCACAGCTGCAGCAATCTTTCGCCATTATCAGTGCGTTGTGCCTGGACACCAAACATACCTCCTAGCCGTTTCTCATCCGAAGAAAAACGACCAAGCTGAGCATTAAAATCGCCCGCTAGTATGATGACGTCTGAGTGTTTAGTTTGCATCAGAAGGTCAACGAGGGCGTCATAGAAAGCATCCTTAGTAGCATCCGAACAGCTGTCCGTCGGGGCGTACGCCGATATAATGAATACACAACGCCTTTCTGATTTGCGTCGACAGGCTTTTACCGATGTATTGAGTCTGACAGCGCACGAACAACTGTTCACATAGATCCGATCGAAAAAGCATTGCTCCACTCTGGAACTCAGTGCGATTCCCACCCCAGCTTGACCGCGAGATTCAGCTTCAGCGTCACCAGAAACCCTGATATAGAAGCGCTTGGATCGACAGTTTTCTAGAGGTGAGCTCAAGTGGATAACCGTGCTAGAATCGTAGACTCGCGTCTCCAACACACAGCACACATCAAACTCCAGAATTGAGAGAGAACTTGCCAGAGCAGCTTGCTGACCGACTTGTCGGAGAGTGCGGACATTGAAAGCGCCTATGTTTACCAGTTGTCTTGGTCTAAGAAAACAATTATCGCCCGAAGGCATATGGAATGCAGAAGCAATAGGGGGTAAAACAGTAGGAGGAGGTCGAGATTGGTCAGTAATGTCACTGTCGAGAGAACGATAACTTCTGATACTCCCTGGTCGTTTATGCCGCGGAAGGGGGTTGACTTGAGGGACCCCGCCCCGAGTCTCTGACTCAAAAGTCTGACCTGCGAGACAACAGGATATAGGGTTTTCTTGGGGGACCCCACCCGGAGCCAATGACCCAAGAGTCTGACGCACTTGGCAGTGAGGGGCTTGCCTAGCCCGAGGCCACAGTGTATGACATTGATGTCTCGTTCTGAGCACTGCTGCGAGTAGTGGATGTACTTGAATCTACATCGGGCTTTTGCAAGATAATAGATGTTTTTCGACCGTATTGGATAATACGCCGGTGGTCACGGTCAACCGTTGGGCGATCGGAGTGCTCTTTGTTTGAGGGTACCTTTTCTAACCTCCCTTCTTCCTGATACGGAAGACAGCAGACTGCTGTATGCCCACAGGATCGTGCCTCACTGCCTAAGCACTCCTACGCGGTCAGTAGTGCGACATACAATCCTATGCGTGTAACTGCTTTTCGTCTGACTGCTCCCCTTTGGCCTGTCTGACAAGGTTGCACCTGGAAGGACCGGAGTCCTAGTCAGCATAGCCCACCGGATCAAAACAGTGGCACAAGACCGACCACCTCGCCAAGGTAGCAGTATAGGTCGGGGACATTACTACGACTGGGTGGAGACGGAAAGCTCCGCAGGACGGTGTGAAGTTAGTGTCGCGAAGGAATTTAAGTGTCATAGCTCACTTGTTTAACGGGGAAAGCCTTTTGAATAATTACACGTAGCTTTGCAGGCGTTCCGGTTTTAATTGATAAATGATGGTCTAGTGTATATTTTGGACAAAGAGCTAGGAACTAGGTTATTCTGAGCGGAATGCTAGAAGAATGTTTACATTAAAATATTCCATAAAGTGGTGATGCTATTTACCAAAGTAACCGTGGTCAACTATAGACAGCCTTTCACCATATCATAGCTTTTATGTCACAAACATCTGCAATTTTTCGCATAGAACAAGCACTAGACTGGCTTGTTTGCGGTTCTCTCACGAAGTTCGGATCATTTCAAATCGGCCTGCGTGTAGCAGTGACAGTATGTGCACTTTAAAATTGCGGAACACACGAGTGCAAAAACTGATAAAGGTGATGTTATTTTAGCTGGATTCATTTGTAATAAATTTGTTGTAATAACGCACTGTTATTAGCAAACAGAACCGCCGCATTTCCTGTCAAACTCTTCCGACTGACCACTTGTGCTTTCAAACAAGTACGCTGATTGATGATTTACTGACCACAAACAGATGTTAATGGCTCGTTGTGCATTTGTCGTAAAATGTGTGATTCAAACTATGTTGATTTACACACTGAACCAACGGTTACAGAGTCGTTGGAATTGAATACAGAAAATCTGTTGGGTGGACATTTTACTATAGTCAATCTCTTAATATTTTGACTGCTTATCGTTCCCGAAGACGATCACACGGAAGACGTTAATCACCATATTTCTGTTGTGACTCGCGTAGTTAACGAACAGTAGTAATGGACAGCACAGGAATATAAAAATCACAAACCTAGGAAAACACGAACAACTTTGACATTCAGTCGAAAATATATTCACACCCAGACCGAAAGCAATTTGGTAGATCATCTGCATATATACAGACTTCACCTGGCCTTGAAGCACCCCATCGTAGTTCAGACATTAAAGTTAACACTGGCCATTCGGAAGACAAAGGAGAACGTTGCGCCAAACAATACATAACTAAACCACAGAATTAGCAGCTACTTGGTTCCAAGGCTACTTGAAATAAATTAATCCGCCACCTACACTGTGATCAATTTTAAGAGGCGTTCCAGCCGTGGCCATCAAGAGTATAAATCTCTAGTCATCCATATAAGATTGAATGCATTCTCGAACCTCATATAATGAATGATGCCTTGAAAAAACGCCTAATTTTGAAGTTGCCTTCTGTTTGCTGACACCAAAACATTACTTCCTATGAACAACTTGGGTGCTATAGGTCACCAAGTCCCGAGGTTCAATAAATAAAAGATTTTTCGTCTAAGACATGTTTAACCACTGGTTTTCTTGGAAAACTTAACCGCAGGGAAAGATTTTTGAGACGCATCCATTAAAACAACTTCAAACGGATTAGTTTCATTACTCCCAAGTCATCTGATGTTTCATAGCAAATATCGCGAAATACTTATGTGCTGTTGGCATAAACACCTGTTTTGAATGCAGTGGCCGAGTGATAAGGTTACAGAAGCTGTTTTCGAAAAGTGCAGTAAATAGATGATTTGGGAAAATACTCATGTTACCGGATATACGTGAATCAACCAAAACTTGCCCTTCTACTTACCCGTTAACTCTTTAAAATAAACACATTTATTTGGTAAATTCAGTCAGACAATTTCACTCTATTGGTTGTTTTATTCGAGTGTGATTTAGTGGCTGACAGTGTCATGACGGTTTTACTTTTTTTTCAGAACTGGTACCAGAACATTTCAGTTTCATGTGAGTGAAGTTGTCAGTTGCTTCAGTAAATCACGAGACTCAACATACTGTATAAATTATTCACTGATCAGATAATCCCAAGTATTCAAAATCTCATGCAGATAGTAAAGTAACTGATAGGCTACGCTTCTACATGAACTATCCCATGCAATCATTTAAGGTTACGCAAATACCGCTTTAGATCTATGGACCAGTAGACCCGGGACACTGAATAAACGTTTGTCAAACCACGTATACTTTCAAACTGACAATGTCTGCTAAACGTTTGGGTGTCATTAAAAAAACACCAAACCATATTCTTCACTGTCGTTCTGAAGCATAAGAAGGTATATCATGCAACTAAATCCAGGATTGTTTGGTTCTGAACAAAACAGCTGATTTAGACTAACTGGTGAACAGTTCAAGCTGAAACAACCTTTAAGTTGACAGGCGTTTGCTACTAGCGAGCTGTTAAAAGATTTGTCTGTTTCACGTAAATTTTGCATTCGGAACTACCGTTTAAACTTACGCGTCGCAATCATTTGATTATAACCGCTTCTGTCAGCTAACTGTTTAGTCTGGTCCAAGTTAAATAATGGCCTTAGCTTGATATATCTCTCTTGTCCGAATTGAATATCTAATAAATATTTTGTTTGTTAGGCTAACGTTTGAAGAATTGATCCGATAGTCTAGCAGAAATCACGAATAAACCGGTAATCGTTAAGCCGTCTTTAAAAATTGGTTGAGCAAATATCCGATATCGATCAGTAATATAGAAAATAATATGCGTTGGCAGTGTTTGATCACCCTCGACTAAGATTTCTCGGATAGCTAGAGTGTTGTACGACCATTGATCATTCCAGCTCATGATCTCCCTCAGTGGCATCCATAAATGTCACTGGGGTTATACTATTCACGCTACTTATCGGGAACACTTGTTTACGTTTAAGTATGCACATATTGTAATTGGGCGTTGTTGTTGTGTAGTTATGGTGAAAAACTGACAGATATTTTACAGATAGACAAACAAATGTCCACATACCAAACCAATTGTGAAGTTAGTTCATGTAGATTACAATGATATGTCTGTCAAAAAAATAAATAGCTTTCGACATGGAGGTCTTGCGATACAAAAATATTTATCTACTTTTGACTGTGACCGCCCCCGCATATCCATTCGATTTATGTTTTTTTTTCAACTTAATGATATCGAAAATTATATGTTGCAATAAAAGATTTTCGATTTGTGTTTTGAACATCACTGGGACAATCAGACGGTTGAAAGCAACTGTACCTCAGAAAAAGAGTTAACCAATAATCAAAATAAAAATTATTCTACCTCACATTGCTCTTGACATCTAAAACATGACGATAACGTTTGAGTTTCTTCCACAACAAATGGGCAGTGACAGCAACTAATTCACATTTTGCGTTGATTTCAACTGTCAGTTTGGGGAGAACGTTTCATGAATCATAAATGTATTAACATGGAGGTACCGTCATTGAACATGTGAAAAAATGATTTTAAAAACCTCTGTGAAATGAAGTTGTGAAGTCCAATTCGTTTGTTGTTTACTTTTACATGAGGTGAAACTGATGAGCGATAACAAATACAGTTTTGTACATGACTGAGGTATGCTCATATCATTTCGCGCTTAAACAAACAGGATAATACATCATGAATAATAGTTTCTTGTTGTTAAGACCCTTTTCTACTAAACGGTATCTATTTTTAGCAACCTTGAAACAGAAGTACGCAGCTGATCTTCTCAAAATAATTTGTCAACAAAACAGGTAAATGATGATCACAACAAACCATTCGCACTACGTACAACTGCTATAATGTAAGCAAAATAAGCAAGAAAATTGAAGTAATGAAATATTTATCGATTCACATATTTTGGCGCGTTTTACCTGGCTCATCTTTCCATTACTGTAAGGGCGTCGTGGTGTCAATTAACATCATGAGCAATACGTCTAAGCAGGCAACTTAATCTTTGATGAATATTATCAGTCGAAGCTTCTTAACTAACATTATTTTTCATGAAATGTAAAGATTTCTGAAACTAAATCGTCATCATCTATTTTTAGTTACCGGATGCATTGCCACTAACCCTAAGCAGTTTCTTACCCCCACGTGACGTTTAAAAGCTTTGAAGACTAAATGTGGTTAATTCATCTTCATCTGGGAAACCAATTCAACAGTGAAAATAAGGAACAATGTATTGTTTGTATGTCAGATTACTAACCTCAATCGCAAAGTGTTCATACTAATAAACATATGCTGACAATGAGACAGTCAATCATACGTAAAAGTCCATATCTATTAAAGCATGATATGGCAAGCTCACTGATGTTGACCGGTGAGTTTGTCTTGTTAGAGGCATTGCTTATCGTTTGGATCAATAATCTCCGGTTAGATTTACTAAGTGAAAATTCATACATTCAAATAACTTATCATCAAAAACAAAATGAAGCTGAAACATTAAGCAACTGGCTTCTTATCGACATTTTTTAAAGAGAACGTTTATCCAATAGTTACATAAAGGTTTTGGTAACGTGAACTGGTTTTATTTATATTGCAGCTTACTATTTTGGTACATTCCATCATTTTTTGTGTACCTGAGTGCTGCACCCGGGAAACCAGATGCCTTTTTTTTTTTAGCATATTTCAATTTTGCTGGAAACTTTTACCCAGCAATTTTAACATTCTAATGTAATTTCTTTTCACGGTCAGTGACAAATCATTTTTATCTCCCGATGGACTCGGAGCCCATCAGACATTGCTAGTTTTTTCGTTTACTCTTTGTATGGCAAAGATGATGTAGCATGTGGAAAGATGTTTATTTTACGTAGGCTGACAGCATCTTAACTGGTTGTGTAACTCTAAAGAAAAACTGGCAGGAAAATGCTTTTGAGCAAATATAGAGAAGATTATCGTAGAGAAGTTCACAACTGAATTCTCTAAACTGACATACCTTACTTTTTGAATTTGTTATAGTACGGCTTTTTTCATACACGCAGCGTTTTTGGTAGAGCAACTTCTGCAAATAATAGTTAACAGTTCTGTTATGAATCCATTCACTGCGGTCCTGTTCTCACTCTAATGAAAAGGTGTTTTCGATGTTTCCAGAAACCTACAAACCACAAACCAGTTATCACTATTTTCCAACATCTTTTTATTGCATATATGTGCTGGTTCCGAGTTTTCCTACTTTGGTTGCGCACGCACATCATTTTCTCGAGTATCCACCTAACTGTAATAACATGTTTCATCTGGCGTTGTTGTGTTTGTTCTAAATGGCTTGTAATAAAGCCTTCGACAAATATTTCATAGTTTTTTCATCAAGGACATACCGAACTAATTTGGCACTTCTAATTCTCAAAACGCCATGGATATTTAAATCATACTATATGCACGAACAGTTATACATATGAGGTAGTGCCTATCCTGTTTATCGCTTTCGGATCGCAATTCACAACGCCTCTACAGGGTTTTACGAACGCTTGGATGGAAAGATCTGACCGTTTATTCAGTTTTGGACAAAATTCGGTACTATTTAAGATTCATGCAAATAATCATTGAGTTCAGTTACTGTATGTATGTATGGGATTGAATGTTTACCTATCGGATGAAAAATGCTCAGGTAAACTGAACTTGACCAAAAGTTGGCCTAGTGCTTGATGTTTTACTTAAAAATGACTCATAAAACATTCAAAGTGACAGACATTCTACAACAATAGCCACTGGCTAGCATGTGTGCTCTGGAGTAATAAATCATACCTTACGTAATAAGTGCTCCATATTAGTTCTTTGGCAGAAGCGTGTTCTACAAGAAATGTTTTTATATCCTCGCTGGTATTGCGCAAAAAAATGTAATTTTTTCTAAAAAGTAATACAAATTTGGTGTGTAACTGTTCTGTTTTCTCATTCGTTTCGGAGAGCAATCCACACAGTTTCATTAGAAAAGAGATCAACCGATGACACCAAAATTCGAGCAACAAAAAAAATTGAAAAAAACGGAAACTCAAAGCAGGCTGTTTTTCAGATGTAGACAGCTTTATTTTCAACAAAACCGAACAATTGACAAGTCTTTTCGCGATAGTAGCAAACGTTAGTAATTCCACTCATCATATAAAACGGAATCTGAGAATCAGAATCTATTTCGTTACAAAATGATCTGCCACAAAAGTGACTTGACAACTTGAGTACCCATTGTTTACCGGAAGCACTACAGCTAAACACTCTAAGAGCCTGTTGATCTGAAGCCGTCAAACTATTCAACCCCATCCAAAGTCTGATGGCGAAAAATCTGATTCAACCAACAACGAAACAACCGAGTTTGACATTAGATATATCCGAAAATAAGTTGGTTCCTAACCATCTAGGTTTGATTGTTCATCCAGGGGAAACGTTCACGGCACTAGGGCCGTGCATACAAACCATCCGTTTGAGAGTTCTGGCGAGGCCGATAAAGGTAAAGTCATGATTTCAGTCGTACCACTGGCAACACACCGTTGCAAACTGGGAAAACTTTGAGAATAATATTCACTTAGTATGCATTCACCTCTTTATATTACAACCAATATACATAGAAAACAGCTACTACCTCTAATGTGCTGTATCAAATTCCCTCGACATTTTCTGGCTTTAGTCTTGCGCGTTCTATGCAATATATAATAGTTTGTCTAAACAGGCTAAAGAATGCACTCGTTTGTACCCAGGACCCGAACCGTGTTTAAGCGTTCTTGCTTGAGCATCTACTGTAGAACAAAATATGACGATCGCATTTGTCGACCGCAAGATAACAACAAACGTGAGTTAAACAGAAGAGATATGGCAGGACCCGCGAGCTCATATACATGCACGGATAAAAACCATAAACCTGTTTGACTATCTGTTCGATGGAATTCAACATTTTACGACCTTCGGAAATGGGTCAGGAGGGTGATGTGGAAGCTTTCAACTTAATGGAGTTGAGTGTTGACGTTGTGATGAGCTTCTCCGAATCAACCGTAGCAAAATTGATGACTTATCGGGACTGTAAGCTACGTGGGTCCGCACAGTTGGCTCTTCATTCGGTGAGCTCCATCACAAAGTGGTTTTTTAAATTTCAGCTTTGTTTCCTTGAAGGAAAGTTACCAATGCACGAAGCGGTTTATGGTAGGTTTGTGAAATTATGGTAAGTCCCCAAACGAATTCATGCTGTACATTAAGAATTGACTTGATGTCAAAGATCTTGATGGGTAGATGAATATTCCCGTCTCACAACGTCTTTGACCAACTCGGTTTTCATTTTATGGTGAGTGCAAAACATGATGGGGAGCTTTCGTTTAAAGACTTCGCTTACTTCATCCAGAGAAATTTCGCGTGGTTTTATGCTGCAGCCAGCTTGTAGACAAACTAAAGTGGTCTGCCAGTTGAATCTCTCGCTCTCGCCTGCACAAGCAGATGGTTAGTGCGACATCTCCAATGCAGTGCTTTGCACGTATCTGATAGGGAATGTGTACGTTTACGTCTGTTAAAGTTGAACAGTGGGCCGCAGTTCATGAACCACTGGATAAAAATTTCACATGTGAGAAACCGTACATTAGCAGATTTTTACTCACTTGCAGCTCTTAGTAATCAAATTTATAAATGAGTTTCGTCAATTAGTACACGAATGTAATTTTCCCTCAGTTACCGCCCAAAAATGTTGAATGGGGGGAGTGACAGCTAAACTGGTGTTCCAACAGTGTCTATCAGATATTGTGCGCATGGTGATTTGTAGTTGAATTCCAAGCGCCGTATTGCCCTGTAAACGTTTGTGTACATTGCTGGATGTTATACGGTGTGATCTTATTCACTATGCTAATGAAAGTAAAATACACAACATCACAAAACGTCTGGCTGCTTAGAAATGTGGCGATGCGTATATGATCCACAAGCTGAATGTTGTGCACAAACAGTCGATTTGATGTACAGCTAAGTCAAGTTCACATCGTCCTGTCGGTTTATCGTTCATTCTTGAACTCCGCCTACTTGACGAACCCTAGAAAATGCACCTTTGGAAAAGAATCATATTGTGTTTAACTTGACATTAAGTTTTTTTCATTTATTTTCGATGTTTTCAAACGGTATCTCAATAGGTTGGACAGTATCAAGAAAAGACATCTAAGTCTCACAAGTCCTTCCCCACTTGTTCTCATAAAAGAAAGCGTTGACAACATAGTCTACTTAGAAACTCCGACATAGAGATTCGACCTTTGCCTAACGTTTTATGTACACCACGTTGGTGATATCCCCAGCGAAGATTTATTTTGGACGTGTTGCATCTTCGTGAACGAAATGTTGCTACAGTGTGAAGTTTCGTGGGTTTACATTTTATGCAGTTGGATTACGTGGTGTACAGTAGAAATTACCACTGCAGTAGCGATTACTGTAAAAACGGGGACCATTGAAAACAGTAGCTTACCGAAGGGCTTAGTATAAGTGAGAAATACTGTGATCAGACAGCAGAGTTGTCCAGTGATTCTCAATTAAAGAGTTTCTAAATTGTATGAGAGAAATTGCTCGAATGAGGCGAACTGCTGTGTTACTCACTAGCCAGAGACTCCGACTCCGATACTAGTGTACAATGCAGTAGAACGTGAAACATGCAGTCGTAAGTGCTTAACGATTGTCAGTTAGAAGGTATAGTCGCAACTGGAACTTGTTAAGGTGAAAGCACAAAATCAGTACAACCGTACAAGCTGACAAAAGCGGATGGATGGAAAAGACGAAATCGAAGTACACAGGAAGTCACCTGTGATCCCTGTGTCTAAAAAGATCATGTCTCACATTGGAGATAAGGCATTCGGGTAAATTGAAGCGACAATGTCCTATAGCGCTGACGGACTACGTTTGATTTATCAGACTGTAAAATAGAAATTGCTAATCAAAATTTGATTCCACTTCTTTCTGCACTTTTTCAAACTTACCTTCAAAATGTTATCTCGTATTACTAGTTTCACAAAAGCACATACGTATAAAGTTTGCGCTGGCCGGTTCTATTCTTGTGTGCGGAGAAAAAGATTAGAACTTTTGTTGTAAACAGTTTTGTACACCCAAATGCTTTTGCATGATAGACACCCACCCCATTTGAGAAAAAGCGGTCACTTTATTATGACTGCCTTTCAATGGGTGACACGAAAGTACTTACTTTTTGAAGAAATGCCTTGTTGATTTACAGCATTGCCATACAACACATAACTTATTATATGGAATGTTCATATTATTTGAGAGAAAATCAATATGTCAGAGATGAACCTCAACACAAGTAATTACAGCAAATTCTTCTAGGATCAAAAGAAACATATTGAGAAGAAGCTTGGGTGTTGTATTTTTTGCAGAACAGCAAAAAAACTAGGCCTGCGATGCTACGTGTTGTAAATGCTCATATTTATGTAGTCAGCATTTGACAATATTATATATAATATTCACATTAGGGTTATCCACGTTTGAATTTTGTTTATAATAAAATCTTCGATATGTTACCTTGTTCTTAAAAGATTTGATATGAACCCACAGCCATCTCTCTTTCCTGGTCAGATATGCAAAACCCTACCCCAGATATGACCAAAGCCAATCATTGAACCATTGCATTAATCCCAACACAACATACATAACAGCCCTATGATCAGTTTGAATTAAGGTGCAAAAGCCAAGTAACTAGCTGCGTTGTCAAAGCTGAGGAAAGTAGATAGATTGTAAATCATATTCAACCGGAAACTCGAGGTCTGAAAGTTCTCTTTCTCAAGTGAAACGGTTGGCAAGTTTGATCGTTTTCGTGGTGGTATGATGTTGATTAATAGCGGAAGGAACAGAGTAATTCTGGCTAATTCTGCCATGACAATTTAATAGATAAATTCCAATGAATTTCTCATGAAAATGCTAATAACTCTTACCAAGTTTGTTTTAGATCGTACAGTCATCCTGTACGCTACCACCGTATATCAACTGGCAATCGAATGACTTGGTACTAATTTGGTTTAGTTCCTTTTGTATGATTATGTAGTGAGCATTGTCTATCCTCGGGTGAGAAGGCTGCATGGTGCATGGCGGTTGGTCCGTATGGTTCACCCGTAACATTGATGTCGCCGTCTGCTTTGTGTATGTCATGATCGGACAGGTGATCTAACTAGTTGCGTGTACGGATCATGTGATTCGACCTTTTGCCGTAGGCATCTCTTCATTATTCACTGCTGGATTCCGTACGGTGATGACAACTTGTAAATCTGACCAAACTTGATCCATATGGTTCTGACGAAGTACAGAATAGAACGTTGAAAATCACGAGGACAGGTAAAACGGTGTAGTTTGCCTGTTAAAAACCTTTAGATTTTTATTTTTACAGGCAGCTGGAAAATAAAGTGAAATTTATGTTTTTCATAGAGATTCATATGTTAAAGTAGCCATGGAAAATAATCTTCTTGTTTATCAAAACTCTTAACACCGTCGGAAGATAGTAAATGTATTCACTTTGTCGTTATTGTGGAGGTGTTTTCCCTGCTGCTAATCTTCTACGTAGAACTGATGCTAGTTCAATAATTTGCTGATGAACAAACTAATTTTGAGGAAATTATCCGGTGCATGTTTTGGAGGTGGTCTTGATGTAAATGGTAACCAAAACATTCAGTTTTAATCAAAAAAATTGCCAACCTATTTCCAGGGGTGCATCTTTTGGTTATTCCAATGTCAGATCACGCACGATAAAAGCAGAAAGCATATCATTCATCACGACGGTATGCACTGCTGTTGGGCTGTGATTTTTTTTCTCATGTTAGTTAAGTTTTACTGAATCTAGTGACATTCTATATATTACAGTAACTTACAAACATGTGAATACAGGGTCAAAATAAACATCTCGCGTTCACTTATCACATTGGTATCGAGTGAATAGTGTCAGTGATCGATCGCTGAGACAAACTCCAATCTTTTATCCGACTGGTAGGTTCAAACCATTATGGAATATAAAGTAAGTGGAAACCTCATTTTGCAAGATTAAAGCGTACGAGATTTTCAGTGGTTTTAGTCTCCTCGTTTATCAGGATGACAAGATGCAATTCATGTTGGCAAACTGTGGATAGGTGACATTCGAAAATGAGTTAAAAACTTGACGATAGGTATATCAGATGTTGACGAGGAAACTATACACTTATGAGAGACACTTTTAGGTAGGTATGGCTATTTCGGACGACCTTGTAGACGTCCTCAACTTAGGATAGTCTATGTACATAGGAAGATTAAATTTTGCTCTTAGTTTTGCCTTCAGTGAGGATAGAAACGTTTCAATGCACACCTCAAACAATAAGTAAGTGACGTCGGATTCCATTCAAGCATATACCTCTTCTGTCAGCGGACCACAGAATAGCAAAGTTACGTTGAGTAGCGAGACGCTGTATGTAACGTGATGTTATGTGAAACCAGTGGATGTAGACAAGCAAACACAACAAACGACCATGAAACAATCATCTCGACATTGGTGTGTTATCGGTATGTGAAGGAAGTGAGGCATGAAAGGCTAGTAATAACGAAAGAAGTGTTTCTTGAATTGCCTAACAAAGAGGACAATTTGTCACATTAGATAAACTATCATCACAAAGCAGCAGGCAAAAGGACTTACAACGTTGTAGAAGTAAATAGGCTGCTTAATACCAAAACTTAATATAGTCATCGGTCGATAGAGATATTGATACAGTTTCTATCATGCGCGTAATTCGTAGTTTTACCTGATGTTGCCGGAAACGTATGAAAGCGGAATTTACGGAGGATTCTACACATGAATAGTTTAGCGCATTCTAAGATGCCTAACGGATAGTATGCCTCTGATACGAAAAGTCGATAATCAGTCCGGAAAAGATTGATTAGTTGACCAGTACATGTCCGCTAGAGACCAGCTTTTGCGTAGATTCGAGTTCAGCCTTCAATGTATCTGATGTAGTAAAATTATCGGTTGGTCAAACTCCTGAAAGATCCACCAAATTCTAGGGGTTAGGAGCATTTATGTGCGTATGTGCAAATAATTGTAACATGGAGACTGCCACGATTTTAATACACACACAGAAATTACAGGTTTGTCTATTGGTTTGCAAGTAGTAGTACGTTTGTGCATTTTTTATGATCTGCGAATGACACGTCAACAGGCTGCTAGAAATGTGAACAAGGAATCTATCTCGTAGATCGCTTGTCGTCTGTATAATGTTCGTAAGTGTCAGCGATACAGAAATCTATATCCGCTTTCTTTTCATCGTAGTGGGATAATTTGTGTAGAGACAGACAACCGGGCATATACGATGCAGTCCACGCACACTCATCGCAGTGAGCCGGTGTGGTCTGGTAGTCTGATCTCTCTCGTGGTGCAAAGTGGGCTGAACATATCAATGTGATTGAATTTTGAGAGCATATTATTAGACCGATCATTTTAATACCGTGACTACGTCTTCTATTCGTAATCAAAACTTGCGTGATTGAGAGTTCGGTCTGTTGTGTATACGTATATAATACTGCGCAGAAATACTAAACTACTTCACAGTTTACAGAAAGTCTCACAATATATATTAATTCGAGTAGCGTTACAAAATATCCCAGTGGTGAGCAGTTATTGGACGTCTGTTCCTTTTTAGCAAGTTAGTGTGGAGAGCAACAACATAAATTTCTACCATTGAATCATGGAGGTAAATTGTAACAAACGACTGTTTTCGATAAGTCACCATGACTTCAATAAAATTATTCAGGTTTAGCGAAATCAAAACGGTATGTCAACAACACCAGGAGGTTCGAGTGAATGTCACTACACCGTGGGAAGCATTACGAAGTTTTCAAGTATTTACAGGCTAATCATTTAAACTTCGCTCATCCTAAAGAATCATATTGATCTGATGATGATATACCGCAGACAATCGTTTGTCACGGTCTTCTTCTGAAGTTCCAAACATTTTATCACTCCAACTCAAGTACGTTACTTTCTTCCACTAATTACGTGGTCGTGCCAAACCTTCCAAGTGTGTATTGAGCAAATAAACACGTCAGTCAACACACTTGTAGTGTATAAGGAATGGACTGATAATTCACAACGAATGACTACTCATTTTAACCCTAAAATCTAATCAGCTTAAATACATGTTGCCAACTTCACTCACGCCACAAGATGAAACTTTTAACTAACAAGAGGAAGTGTTAGTCTGGCTAGTAAGCAGATGCATTCAAATATATGAAAGACTACCAAAATAACTTCAGTTGGTACATTCCTCATGGATAAGAGCTACAAATAAAAACATACTTCCGTTTAACTTGATCGAGACTACATTAAAAGCGTTCGACTAGATTTGGGAACAACGTCGGATCTTTCTAAGTTTAACCGGAGTTAGAGGTGGATGTCACCGTGACAACCGTATGAAATGAAAATTACCGTATAGTTAGAGAGCACAAGAATGAGGAATTCAAGTTTACAAGTTTATCTAGTGGCCAAAACTACTATACAAGATAAAGGAGACACGATTGTTTATTCGATCAGTATAACCATCGCAGAAATTATTCACACGAAGCTATTGATCACCGTTCTAAATACAGGAGAGGTTTGAGTACCGTGACCAAGATCGCTTGTTAGTGTGAGTGAGGGTGAGAAGGCGGTGTGAACGAAATGATTGCAAGAGTGTCGCAACATATGAACAAATCGTCAACAATGCATTTGGTTAAGCAATCCCACAGTGATCGATTCAGCCGATACCAGAATCCGATATCTGACCGCCATGTGCTAATTAGAAGGTATGTTATACACAACCCAGAGTGCTTTCGACATTTTTGTCAGATGGCAAAATTTGCGCCATCTCTGTAGATATTCTGACCACCTTTTTATCTAATCAGGTTAATGCTTAGTCATTCTCTTTAGACAAATGCTTGATAGTTCGACAGCAGTAAAACATTTTAAATTGAATTACGAGTTTCTATCATATTTCACAAAATCTGTTTACCTTCTCGCAATGATTAAGACGAATTGAAGTGACAGATTTGTGTACGTAGACTTACTTGTCGTGTTTCTAAATGAGTGGCAGTCAAAATTTTTAAAACAGTCTCAGTTCATCTCCTTTTTTTAACAATCACGGGAACGTAATAACTTCTGTCACAGAATGTACCACTATTCCAGTAGACTTTACAGTCAGCCCCTTTCGAAAAGAAGCACTACACTCGAGTTTCGATCTTTTTGGAGATCATCAATAGTGCACATCCTTACCATGGCCGAGACTAGAACTCCGGCCACGCTGTTCATGAGGCAACCATGCTGACCACTGCCTCATTGACCTCGAATTAAGTACGACCAAACGGTCACATGTAAACTCTCAACCACTTTCACTTGTGAGTAATGGTCAGGTTGCCTGATCGCCTTGAGAAGAAACACAGTAACTGTCCTGTTAACTCCAATCGACGAACCCTCGACTAGGATTTTTATCCTAGTTGCAATCATGCAGATCAATAACGTGTTGAGTGACCGAGTGATGTTCAATCTACTACTCAACAGTACTCAGTGGTGCGGTGGTCAACACAGTTGCCTCGTAAAAACCTGACCGTAGTTTAAGTCCAGGCCGTGGTAAGGATATGCACTACTGATGAGTCCTAACAAGATCGAAACTCAAGTCTAGTGCTTCCATTCGAAACGGGCTGGCTGAAAAGTCTATTTGAATGCGACGGCTTCGATCAATTTTAGGTGATTTTCCATCAATATGGAGCAACATTGCATGTAACTAAACAAAACGTGATAATTATTGTGACCATACGGTTACCACTTCAAATAGTTTAATTTATTTTGAATGTGTTTGATAAATCTTTCACTCCATGATCATGAACGGTGAATTACCATTGTTCGTGCGTCCGTTATCTTAACCAGATAGGCATTATAGACAACAATATTCTGAAGAAGGAAATGTTGCAAATCAACCTTTCACGTAGGAAACAGCAGGAAAAATTAACCGTATACGAAAGTTTGAAAAATAACTTTCGAAAAAAAGTTCAGTACAAAGCAAAGTTGCTGGGGTTTAACGGTATTGTTAAACAGAGTTTTGTCTGATTTATGAACGACTGAAAAAAAGTACATGGTCTAGTTCGAACATTTACATAAACGCTATTGGAATGTCGTTTTCAAGGGTGAATAATGATAACATTTGATTAGAAAGGTTAAATCCGGACCCTTGGTCGAACAAACACAGTATATTATCTGAAAAGGAATTAGCAGAACAGATGGCTTAATCAGTCCTACGGCGTTTCCACTTAAATTTGTCATTCACTACGCAAAAAAACTATTTTACTTGGAATTTTTCCGGTAGTTTTAGAACATTAACCGCATTATGTATAATGAAATAATGTAGAAATATTCCATTATCAAATTGTTTTAGAAACATTTTTAAACTTTCCATTCTCTGGTTAATTATAATCGTGTCTAGGGACCTTGTTCTGAATTTCAGTTGACTTATGAAATGCAGCTTGAATTGTGAGGGTTTCTATTAGGCAAAATATTTTTTTACTGTACAGTTAAACATACATGAATTTGCCATTAGGAAACCAGTTCGTTTCAGTCGGTCAATCAAAAATAACCGTAGGTTTTATTGTGCTATCCTACCTGGTCGTTTTGTATGTGGTTAATACTCAGTTTCTGATGTTAGATTATTTTGCCATTCTGAATGCAAGTTGATAATTGCGTACACTGAATCCTAAAGTCTTTTACTAACCACCACCGATTACGGAAACGTAATGCAACCGTTCACATAACTTCACGTAAATATTTCAATTTCTCACGAAAACCTAAGAGCTAATTTACTACGGGTATCAAAGTATGAGAAGTCCAGCAACGATGTTAAACAAAGGATGTGCTTATCAAGTCATTAAGCCATAAACCAATCGCGAAGAAGTCTTTTGTACACAAATGATCTCCGAAATTTACATAGAGGAGACGAAATATGCAATTTCATTTGGCCGGTTTGTTTTAATTATCAGGAACAATAACTAATAAGCTATTGGACAGCGAAGGTTGAATGCATAGACCGAAAGGTCAAACAAGCAGAGCACGAATGAACGGGTGCAAAACAAAGCAAAAAGGATTCTGCGTAATTCAGTTGACAGCTAGATCAATGTTACATTTCACAAGCAGACTGGTAAAGCAGATTTGCAGGAAATTCGGCTGGCGATTGTATACGGGAGATTATATACAGAGCGGGTCCTTCGTTGTAGCCACAGACATGGCAACTGTATGAGTTTGATAAGTTGTCATGGGTTGCACAATTCAGGTTTGAATGAACGGATGCTGATGAATTATATTGTAAATAAAAATGTCTTTCAGAAGCCTATGTTGTCATCGGTGGTGTTTTAAGTCTAGTCAATAAAGAATTTCTAAAGTCAATCGTATCCTCACTGTCTATCAAGAGTAACAACACTGCTATGTTGATGCATGTGACGGTATATGTTGTGAAGGATTTTTGGAGGCGCTCATCCACGTGCACCAAGCTTATTTGTGTTATTTGTGTACAACGTACCGTCTTTCAATTTTTTCACGAAATCTTACTCCATATAACAAAAATCTTAATTATTCACAGTGGTCAATTTATTTCTCTATCCAAACTCATCGCAACTCGTTTGTTTGGAGAGCTGCTGTCCATAACACAAACAACATTTATCTTATTTGCTATGGGCAAATTATTTGAGGCATGTCACGGACTGTGACTAGACAACAACATTCGCTCACAACCACAAACAGACAGAGTATGCGAGTGAAAGTAAACAGCACAATCTGCAATATATTAATCAGTCTAGACAATTGGAGGTCACGCGTCAGCTTGTGACCTGAAATGGACACAGTGATTCAATTCGCGCTTTGTCCGGCATCGTTACTTATACAAATTGGTGAGATAATTTGCAATTGATTCATTCCAGCAATTTCATATTTAAGATAAATTCAGAGATCTATCATCGGACGTGTACCAATACGTAAAATATTCCGTAACCAGCTCGTTAATTCATCACTGTGTTTAAAAAGAAACAGTTGAGAACCGTATTTTTGTATCTAATTTTAGCATGGCCTAACATTGAAAACTGGCTCATACATGTTATCTTTTTAAGTATGCAAAGTTTACTTACTCAATATCAGTCTGTTATTGACCTATCTGACTGTACAGCTGTTCATAGTTGGATTCCTAAGAGAAGAATAACTGATTTTGCGGGTCAGAGGTTTAAGTATGGGGCCAAGTAATGATTGAAGTTGCAAGAAAATGCGCTCACAGCTTAAGAAAAGTAGGATTTCTTACAATAACTGCTAAAACCGTTCAACACTTGGAGTAGACTGATTGTGCACCCTACCAACCATTGTTTCTCACTGTATACCCAGTTTTCGTTGGTGAAGAAAAGTTCATATTGCCGTCACGACAAGATTTTGTTAAGTTGTAACCACCAAATATCGTCCGCTGATGCTGAAGGACACACCGATTTACCTGTCAATGGGTGACACTTAGCACTGAAAGCCATAGCAGATGTTCCATTGTAAACCAATTGTAGACCACCTGTAGCAAAATTTAAGGCCATAACGCATGTCCCACGCACGTCAGCATTCTCAAAAAATAACCGGTGAATTCAACCAGCCAGCGCAAATGACTGTTATGGTATTTTAACACCGAACTTTGTTGTGCTTACCGGGATGGTTCCAAGTTTACGCATAAATAATTTATAAAGTAAAATGAATTCTTTCCAGTTAAACATTACGAACATATAATCGTAGGCCTCGTAAAAAAGCGGATAAGTGAATTAATTAAAACTTGGTTAATTATTGTATGAGTTCACCAACAAATCAGATTTTTAGTTGCTTAAAATTAACGCTGACATCATGATGCTCATCATGAATTCCTAGTGACATATCAGTAGACACGATTGACTAATGAGTTCACTTCCCCTGTAACCACACACGCTGCTTGCATCTTACGCTTAAATTTTACAGACCAAATTTAAGCGCACTTTTAAATGATGTCCAATAAACAACGGTTCTTAAAAACGTTACCATGTGGTAAAAATCATATTACAGTTGTTTCTTGGTAATCCGCACATTTGTTGCTCGTGGCGTTGCTTCAACTACTGCAGAGATGCAACCCTTTATTCAACACAGTGCACTCGAAGGAGTTCTAGATCTAACTTGTTGCAATGACGTTCCTAATAGTTTGACGATTGCACGCAGATTATTTTATATAAATTCATCACTGGTTGATTTTTCAATGTCTGCTACATGATTGCTGGGATAGACAACTAACTGTCATTTACAGTAAATTACGAGGCAAAACGTAGTAGGCAACACTCAGTTTTGTTGCTCCTGTGAAATGTAACATTTGTTGGAACTGGTCCCTTACAAGAGAGGAAGTGGCTCCCCGATTTGGCAGATCAGCCAAATGTGTTTTAAAGTAGGCTGTGGAACGCGCATCACAATTAATATACGCAGTAAAGAGGTAGTTAACAGCTTTCTCACTAAATAACAGGAAATGACCTAATGAAATTATGGGAAAATGCAAGATGCCAAAAGTACGACTACTATTGTTTTTCTACCAGGTGACTCATCCATAATAATGGTGACATTCCATTCACAAATGGTAAAGAAGTTGTAGCTAGTATCTGATACACTTGGAACTTTGAATTGGTGAACCCAGTAGATGATATTTATGGTAACCAGCCTCTCAGTTAGTTAAAACAGCCATTTCAGTCAGTCTTGTTTGAATTCTTGCACATAAAAGTATGCTTACAGTTTTAATATGTTCTTGGCTAGAGCGGAAACTAGTTGACGGTAGAAAAACTTGCGATTTGAATCAGATGAAAATAGAAACAAAAATGGGTGGTTACCCCAAAGCAAGTGAAGAAGATGTATTTTTCTTCATGAGTACGCATATACCCCTAAACTGCACAGTTTAATCTAACTATTTGAATATTACAAATATACCAATCGTTCAGTACAAACAGTTTGTGTCTGACAAAACCCGTAACATGGTCTTGTGTACAAACAGAGCTTGGCCATGTGGCGAGACTACTTCAGTGCTCATCATTCAAATAAACAATCAACTTCATTCCTTGTTACCCTCCATAATGTAATCTTTTTTGCCCGATCGTTTAATTCATGGAAGCCACTTCTGAAATGCCAAATAAGTTGCGAGGTCATAAGCTAAATTTCGCAAAAGCTGTTTCACGTAACCTCACACGACTTAAGCAGGCTCTGGTTGTGAAAGTTAGAAATGCTGGACAAAATTCCTGAATTCCAAACAGTTGTTTCCCAAAATAAATTTGTGAACAAAAGTCGAAAACAGCAGCGGTGCATCGCCTGGCGAATTATGCTGCTGCTTATCAAATGCATACTGGAGTGTTGTTTTGTCACCTGTTCGGGCAGTAAGGAACGGTACTTGTGTGGTGTATCAATCGACCTTACTCCGACTTGAGTTGGACGTGTTTTATGCAGCCAGTGCAACAAAACTAAGCAACATATGCGACTGCACGTTACTTGCTTACCTCTGTACATAAGGTCATCACTGTTTGTGATTTCAAAGCATCTACGTGACTAACAGCCGAAGAATGCTTCAGTTCGCTGAGGCTGGTGATATTTAGGTAGCAACCAACACTTTGCCAGCAGAAGGACAGTGTCGTCAGTCTGAAATTGCCGCGGTAAATAAAGTATTTCCCTGTTCTTGGGTGCTCGTATGAGTTGTTTTTATGCATGAGTTGTGCTTGTAGTTGTATCTTTCTCTCTGCTAACCTTGGTTGACTCTGCTATACAGATACCAACACTGAAGTACGTAACTGACGAGATGCAGCGAAATTCATTGGACAATAAATCGTGCAGTCTGGTGTTGTGGCTTCCATTTACAAATTATTAATTCACCAGGACGATACGTGTCGGCTCCAACAGTTGAAGTACACGAGTGTTTGGCACTTAGCTGCGACCAGTTTTAATGAATATTCCAAGCTATCACTCAGAATTGGACACGTTAGTTTTACCGACTGGCTAGCTATCAAACTAACCGCTTTGTTGTTCATACGGAATAATTTATTTCAAATGAGCATAAAAAATTGAAACGGAGCTATTTTATTGTAGATTTACAAGGTAGTGGCTGCAAAGAGGAAATACCAAACTGAGACTCAGCCATCTGTTTGAAAGTAACTTCAACTGTTCATAGAAAGTTCAAAGCCTTCTCAAAGTGCTGGTAGATTATTTTACAGCCATGTTCCGGTTTAGTTTTATGCGTTCAGCCTGTCCAGTGTTGATATATATAATGTTGATATATATAAACTCAATGTTACCTTAACTTTAATAAATTTCTGTTTCATAATCCGTAACTTACCAGAACTGGTATGTGCGTTTCTGAGGCACCCTTGATCATGCATTTAGTACCACTCATTCAAACATTTTGACGGACTTTAAGATTTAAGAACCAGAAGCAACAAGCAATTTAATTTTAAATGTCTAAAAGCAAATTTAAACCATATTTCGGGTTACAGCCCACTGTCGTTCAAGCCAAACAAGTCTTCTACCATGTATCACTAGAGTTTGGTTGTTGTGTCACACTTGCCCGAACCTGAAATTATTGGAGCGTTTCATTCAAATTTAGTCACTTTCTGCTTTCACCCACAGACTAACAGTGGGCTTTGAACATGGCGGTAGCTGTTACATTAATTTGACATTACACCTGTTCTATAAGATGCATTGGAGAACATTACGCTTGACCAAATTGTGTACAAGGCATAGCATTTAATTTTTTATAGTCAAAATGTTTCCGGCTAAATTGTGATACAACCTCGCAATGAACACACAACGGGGAATGACCTACAGATTTCCAACGGGCTCTGACACAATATAGGATGGTGAGAGGTTTGATGTTCGGGACCTGTTCGATCACTATAAGTGCGGAGCCAACGTCGCACCAACTGAGGTTGGGGTACTTTGCTACAAGTTCTCATGCACATCACAGAAAACTCTGTTTAGTGCCATGGACCGAATGTAAAAGATGTACTTGAGCGAAACTAATACTACATCATTAAATGTTTTGCACTGGAAGTGGCTGATTGTAACAGAGTGTTTTCAAACGGTTTTCAAGCTGTTTCGCGTAATTATCAAGTAAGTACCCTGGCAAAATTTGTACAATACATTTACCGGAGACACCATTAGCTAGAACGGAGTGGGAGAGTTTTCAAGTATTGTGTGTTGGGCAAATAGGAGGAGAACTTGTGGATAAAAGCTAAAATCTAGTAATTGATTTCTAGTAATGGTGTAGCTGGAGATCCAGTTCCAACCATGACATGCATACACACACCTGGTGAGTTGGAAGACTAATATACCCCTTTTCTAGTGCCTCTTATACGGAGGAATTCGCTAGCATATCGATGGTAATCCATTAGCTGTAACGAATATTCGACTGCTTATCGGTAATCGACACAACACTGTAAACATACCATTTTTAGCTGCATGTGCGTTCATTTGTGCATTAGTAGTTTTGAACTTTCTTGCACAGTTTTCGGATGATCATTGTCAAGGCTAACCCTGGTGTCGCAATTCTTCAACTGAAATGCTACTAACGCCACGGCGTGTTGCCCAGACAAACAAATTGATCTTCATCTGTGTGCCCTTATGTTGGATTTGCTCAAACAATCAGATGTTTGGTACTTTGTTTAAACTGACAACGAGAATTGATTGGTTTGAGCAGAAGGTTGGCCTGGATACTGCGAATGGGATGCGAGAGAAACGCGGTAGCCGAAGGAGAGTTAACGTGGTAGACAACAATCGAAAAATAATCTCATACGTGTAAACGTATTGCTTCTCACTAATATTAGATCACTAAGTAGAAGTTCAAACTTGATATCCCTGTTAGATTTCATGTTGAGTGGCGAGCACAGACGTTAGGTTTGTACCTACGAACTCGATTTTAGATTCTTGGCTACAGACAATTCTCCCTGATTGCGTCAAATGAAATAATGACATAATTAACTTGAATATTAGGGTCCTCCGATTCATTGTAGTGGCGCACCTTTTTACCCAACAATTTGACAATAACCACCATTGATTGGCGTTAATATTTCACATACAATTGACGCGATTTGTTCATCCGCGAGTCGACTGCGGGATGTCATACATGCATTTGCGTTGCTTGTTAATGTTTATCAACTGATGGATGAACTACTATACATACGACCTGAAAGGTTTTACGCATGAAAGCGAAGCATCTTATTCACAATATTGTTTACTTAGAGTGGTTTGTGAAGCTCATCTTCGAATCAAAACTCTCTGCAAGTGTTCACACTGTCTGCATGGGGTTAGAACTTGTAACCTTTCTGTCTTGGAGCCGACGGACACATACACCAAGCCATTGTTCCAACATTTATGGATTGAGTCACTTGTTAGTCTGGGGCAGCATGCGATTCAAGCCAATAAATCATTTTAAAAAGTCGACGTTGATATATCTTACGGACACTCTAATTCTGTTGTTTATCAGACAGAAACATCGTTGTTTTGCTCCGTAGATATAAGTGAAATAATACGTTTGTATAACGACAGGTCATTGTTTATTATTGCGTGTTAGTTGAGGGGTTAGACGGTCAAGTTCGTTGAAACCTGTTCGCATGCTCACAATCAGAGTTGGTGGGTGTCACGTTTTCCAATGTCACTGCAGATAAAGCAGAAATGTGACAGAATGTCAACAAAAGCTTGCTTTTTAGGGTGTCGTGATCATTTTCGCAAGTACACTTAAGTGTTTGGGATCACACATCAACATGTACGCAGAATTAGTGTGTTTTAATTAAATATTTAACCAGTAACCGTCAAACTCGACAAGGTTGTAGAGAAACATGTAAAAACATTAACGAACTGACGCGGGGCAACCGGTCTGAACGTTTTCTTTTCGAAAATGAACAAACGTACAGTACGGTAAACGAATGGTTCAACTGATCTATGCCGACGAGAATTACGAAGTGCACGCATTTAGTGCGGATGCTATGGAAACCTTCTTTCAAGAAGGCAAATGGAAATAAACTTATTGTAAAATCTATCACAAGAAATATGTATAGAATTAACTGGCGCCAACTGTTGTTTACTGCAAGAATGAGTTGATGAGATGTAAAAATGTTCGGAACTAAATGTGAATGTAAATGTAAATTGACAAGCTGATTATTCACAATAAATGAGATATTTAGCACAGAACTGAAAGTATCCACCTGCGGCGAATTGGATGTCATGTACAACTATAGTATGCGGATTATTAAAAGCGAAAAGTGTGAATGGAAATTTCTGTGATGAGTTTTGTTTTCGTTATGTTTCATATTGAATTGTGAATGAGTGGTGCCTACACAACTATTCGACTGAAATAAACGTCTTAACGAAAACTTTTTCAACTCCATTTCATTTATTTATATGAGCATAATATACATTTGTTTTCGTGAAACCAGTGGGGTGTGAGTCTTTCCTGTGAGCTGCATGACCAATACAGTAAAGCGAGCTCGCATCAATGCGAACAGTCACACTCATTTGATGACAGGCCTACAAATAACGCGCGGTGAGCATTCAACTGACATCTGCAATTATCAATTGCCAGAAGTGACAAAATCGATGCTAATTAAATTGTACACGTGACAGATGAGTAGGCATTCGATTAGTGGGCATTATGGGTGTATAAACCTTTCAGCAGCCACTGAGATAGCCGGTAAATAGTTGATGTCTGTGTGAATTTGTGAATTTGATGGCAATTTATGAGATAGCTAACCGCTTAACTAGCCTTGCGTATATTAAAAGGATGGTGCGCCAAAAGAACGATAACTACAGCACCGTGCCAAGAAATGCACGCAGACAGTTTCTACTGATTGTCTAGCACCGTTGCACAATAAGCCTGCAGTTGATCCTTAGTGAAACGGACCTGTCTGAAATGTTGCAACGTTTGATGAAACGATTCAAAATAAGGTATGGAATGTAAATGCATATGCTTAGGTAAGCGGAAAAGAATAGTACTCTATTATATGACTCACCAAATAAATCTTCGTAGAATGTCGGTGCTAGAACGCCAGTGGCCTAACCGACAGTCAACATACTCTTAAATATCATTTTAGATGGGTTTGTACCTTGCAATTTAGTTGGTAAAATGCCTTGGTTTAGAATAAAACGATCCAATTTGGCGGAATGGCCGATTGTAAAACAAGGTTTGCATCAAAACGGCTGTAAGACAATCCCATTGATAGTGTTACAGTGGCGCGTTTTGAAAACGAGGGCTGTAACCAAGCTGTTACATCCGGTCAATTTCCCAACTGAGAGCAAATGAGTTGGCAGCACCATGCAACTGTAAACAGAGGTTTCATTCGTTTGCATTAATAAAGAAAAATGAACAAGGATTTTGTGTCTCATTCGCTGAAGCCCGTGTAATTTAAATTTTGCGCGATAAATGCGGAGTTACGAATGTGATTAGAACGACACGTCCAAGAGAACTACGAACTTCATTCGTACGTTGAATCCATTTTATGGAAGTCATATGTAAATCCATTAGCCGACAACAATCTTCAAGCTAGTGAATCCAATCAAACGTTAGTAAGCTTGGCATATGTAGCTACAAGGCAATCACCTACGGCTGTGACAAATTCCCATTATCCGGCCACGGACAGATCAACTCCAATGTTATGCTAACAAGCTGTTAATTTGACAAGGCATACCAAACAATCGAAATCCATTAAAATCACATTAACAGACAAGACAATCCACGTACGTTTTTATAGAATAGATGATTAAACTTCCTCAATCAAAAAGAAACTCATCAATGCGTATACCACTGAATTCGATGTGAACGTTGGTAAACCTTTTCAACCTGAGGTGTTGAAAAGGATTTTCTTTCGTCGACGAGAAAAGTCAGTACTACAAATCGAAATAACTTGACGTTACGGAAAAACTAAGATGAATCAATGTTTACTCTCTATACAACTTTTTTCACATTCCTTAGTTTTGGCATACAAATGACATCGAGACTGTACACGATATGGTTTCTATGGGAACGAACCTTTCTAATCGACAAACATAAATGTAAGTAAAGGACGATTTCGTGCGTACCATAATGGTCTGGTAACGGTTACAACTGTTACATTTGTGAAATTTGCAAACATGCGATTTTTCCAGCAAAGTTTTGCTTTCGTTCTTAACAGATCAATATTTGCATTCGTATTTGGAATGTCTTGCGCTCATCTACTTCGATTATTGTTTAGTGGGTACGTGGAAAATATACTTTCGTTTCGATTCCCTACTTCAGAACAACGGGAGCGTGTAATCCGAGGAATTATAAAAACAAGTCACGTCTAGAATCAACGTTGGGTGAACCGTCGTCAATGAAGCATCCTGCACGCATTCTTTGTTACATCAACACTTATCCAGGGAACTATGACCAGAAAGCTATCCATGTTCAGAACACCTGGGCACGTAGATGTGATAAACTATGGTTTACGAGCACTCGGAAACATGAACGATTGAGAGTATTACGTAAGTACAGAACGGATTTCGTTTTTCCTTATCCACTGTGGCTAACAACTCATCTGTTTAGTAGGTGGCACAACTTGGACACACTGTACTAGGTAGTAGTGCGCATCCGACTTGACTTTTGATTTGCACTTAGCTATCATGACAAAGAATTAGTAGGCATTTTCTAACAGCTGAGTATTACTCAACCAGTCCTCCGAAACTAAGGTTATACATTGCGCACTACTCATGTATGATGTCACTTTTCCCATCCATACAAGACTGTCATTCAGTTATTTTACAAAGTAGGCAGTAAACTTCGGTTGTTGTCTCGGAACATCAAGTCTCACCGGAAGTAGCTGTCTAGCTCATTTACTGCTCGTCCAGTCGTCAATCCAGAGGAGTCAAATTTCGTATTCTGGCCACCGCGGAAGTGACCAGTATTCGGTTGCCCAATCCACAGTTTTGCGCTTAGAAGAACTTTGTTCAGGCTTTACGGTTACCATGGGCTCCCGTTACTTATTAGACACCTCCGTAGGTCAATTGTGTAATCTACTTGTCCTCCAATTTACAACCGCGTCACGTACTTATGTGACCAATTGCCTTTGATTTTGATCGCTTGACAACCATGAATATTTTAGTTGCTTTGTGATTGGCCCAATGATGAATAACCGGGAAACAGACTATTCATCTATACATCTAATTTTATGACTAGATTCTTTCAAGTTTCCAATGCTTTTTGTCTCCCGGAATCATGGTTGTATCAGTAAGATATATAGTTTGGCGAACTGCTGATGGCTGTATTATTTTTTGAACTTCAGTTTCAACACTCGTCATATATCCTTTATTATTGGTTTATTATCACCAGAATTTTGTTATAATTAACTACCTATATTCTCAAAATGTCAACTGAGGTGGGACACTCAATTGGATGTTCATTGTCAATGGATCATCACCCCTAGTAGCTAATTATTTCAGGCGACACGTTATGTTGGTTTTATAAATCTCTCTGTTTCCAACGTATACTCGTATGTTAGTTCCATTCATCCTAGGAATAAGTTGGGACATCATAGCGCTTTATGATCCGATGTTGCTCAGAGAAGTTTACTTAGTGAAATCACGGGCAAATAACTTGAATGAATACTTCCCTATAATCTTTGGTTGAATAACAGTATCTTACTGTTTATAAACTGATAATGTGAAACCATTTATTAATCTGCTAGATCACATCAAGCTCACATTAAAAAGCTGTTTGGGAGTAGGTTGTTTAGGTTAAAACAGAGTGAATTTATCGTTAAAACTAAAAGCACTGGGGAAAAAACTACGTCACTATTTTGTAATATGGATAAACGTAAACAAAATTTTGAATGCTATTCATGACTTGTAATTAGTTTAGTTCACCATTCAGTATACTGTAGCAGACATTCATATGCTTGAAAATGAGAAGGCCTCATTATTTCATGGCCTTCGTTGCAAACTAATACGTTTCTTTCTCCTAAGAAAGTCGGCAATCAGTTTGCTGAAGGGCCTATCTGGCCAGCCAACAGTAGCTTGTTCCATCGAGTTCACACTCATTCTGTCGTGTAGAGCTGTTATCTTACATAATAGAGGTTTTCAGTGAAGCGGGTTTCTGTTCCAATCTTGTAATCCTATAAGACTTATGTAAACAAAGTGTCTCCACCTACTTTAATTTCTATATTCTATGGAGTTCGTGTCAAATTTGTAAAATCCCGGTCTGTGGTAGTCCGATCAATGAGTAACCGGCGTGTCGAACTGTTACGGATTTACCTCCAGTTTTTTTGCATTAACTTTTAAATGCATTTGGCTAATTCAAAAGTATCAACCGACTAAAGTTTTCTTCCATTTCAAACCATACAATAATCAATGACCTAGTCTTTAAATCGATTTGAATTCTGGCCACCCGCCAAAATCATTTCATCATTTTCATTTATTCAGTAACAAGTTGTCATATCATAGTAGTAAACACGAAGATCACTTTAATACTGCGGATCAGTGTTTTAACCTCGTCTGGTATAAGATATCGTTGAGGACACTGTCTCCGGGAACAAACCTGAGAGTCAAACTCGACTTGTATCAAATTAACAGAAAGAAATGCTGTATTTTTGTACATTTTTTCTGTGACATGCCCGAAAGCCGGGTAACTAACAGTGCGTCTGGTCTAACTGCAATGACTACCGACACGGTTAGTCTCAAACGTTATCACAAGGAAGAATTTGTTAATGAAGCCGTAAGACTTTATAAACCATACATATAATTTTTTTCCTGGTGTGTACGAATCAAATGCTCAATGATTACCTAAAGCTTTCATTAATTACTCAATCTTTCGGTATTTATAAACCAACAGAGTTGAACATTTCGGCTTCGGAGGTTAAAAAACATTTATGGGTAAAAATGCGTGCAATTCTGCGCCGGCTTTACGAGGAGGCTTATCAGTTTGAATATTTCTTCAAGGCGGATGACGACACGTACGCAGTTGTAGAAAATTTGCGAGTGGAGTTAAACAGACATTCGGCCAATGATCTTTTCATGACGGGATATCGCTGGCAAGTAAGATATCCTTGTTTAGATAAAGAGTTTGGTTTTAACAAGTAAACACTCTACACTTTTGAGAATATGTAATCACTTCAATCTTTATACCATAGTAGGTGGTCGGTAAGTTATTTTTTTTATATAAGTGAGCATTGGACCCTTTATCCTAATCGTGACGCAATCTACTTGATAAGCAAATTTTGAATGATACGATAGTGAGACTAGCAAGATGCATTTTGAAATTCCATCTGAAAATCACATGAATATGTGCTGTTTTATCCCCGCCCCTTTAACTGTAAGCACATGAACGCGTAAATCTCCGATTCGTCAGTTAGATCCTTAGATAAAATGCATGGTATTTAATAACGTTGTATACGATTTATATCTCAACAGAAAAGTTTAGGTTAAAAGTGATCAAACTTCATCAGCCACCAGTATTGCATTACCAGAAATTGAACTAGAATGGTTAATATTACCGTTTACATTTGTATCGACCAGCGATCATGTGGCTTCTGTAAGGATCCCGGCTACAATCGTGTTATCCCGCTTGTTTGTTCTGTACGCATGGTTCTGTGTACGCCTGCCATGGCAGGTCTGATATGAACTCAGTGCCACTTGCTTCAGTCATGCAACTAGTTGCACGCAGCGAATGCTTGCCGTTTTCCTAACGACTCGTCTGCTATTCCATTCTTCAAGGTCGTCCAACCCGAACAGTTTTGAGCATTGTTTAACGCACTCCAAGGTTCCACGCACTTTTCGCTTGGCGCGCTTTTGAGTGCCGCTGAGTGGGCTGTGGCCCATCTCACGCTTCTTTTCTTTCTTCTCTTGGTTGCTGCCGTTGGTCCCAGACTAGGCTAGAGCTAACTGCCTATCGCCTTTCCAAACATTGCTGGAAATATACGGTTTATTTTCAAACGTCACTATGTGCTTTAGTCAGATGCCTTTTGAGACTACGTTTCAGTTGCTCTTCGGGAAAGGGTTTTTAAATTGTTAGTGGACAAGGGTCTAGCGCATACCCACTTGTCCACTACACATTTAACGTAAGCTTCAACTTTCAAGACGAGGTCCATTGTCAGATTGATGGAATCGCGATAAACAGTTCACTTTGTGCAACCTTAGCGGAGATATTTATGGCCACGTTAAAAGGGTAATCAGCAAGCAAACTGAACCGTAGTGAAGGTTCGGGGATTTAGGTTATTTCAAAATTGAACACCACACACACTCGATCGTGGCCTTTGCATTCAGATAAGCCTTTCGGCTAGCCCACTTTGAAAGAAAGCACTAGACTCGAGTTTAGCTCTTATTAGAGCTCATCAGTGGTGCATATCCTTGTCCGGATCGGAGGTTACACTCTGACCCTTGTGCTTTTGAGACTGGCATGTTAACCACAACGCCAGCAACCTCACAATAGGTATGACCGAATAATTAAATCCAAACGCTCAACCACAACCTTGCATGAATAGTGTTCAGCTTGCCCGATCATTTCACTTTGGAAAAACCTAAATCCCCGAACCTTCACTACTGATTCAAACCATGCTCAGTTGGTTCAATGAAGACAGTAACTTCAACCTAACTGAGAAGTCCTGATCACGGGGTTATCGATTGGATAGAACAGTGATTCTGTTCATTCTCCTTTCGAAATGATCGAGCAAGCTGAACAATATTCATACAAGATTGTGGTTGTGCGTTTGGTTTTGATTATTCGGTCATACCTATTGTGAGGTTGCTCGCGTTGTGGTTAACATGCCAGTCTCACAAGCAGGAGAGTCAGAGTGTAAACTCCGATCTGGACAGGGATATGCACCACTGATGAGCTCTAATAAGAGTGAAACTCGAGCCTAGTGCTTTCTTTCAAAGTGGGCTAGCTGAAAGGCTTATCTGAATGCAAAGGCCGCGATCGAGTGTGTGTGGTGTTCAATTTTGAAACTGAACCGTGTCGGTCGTCTATAGAAGGTACGTTGATGACATATTTTTAGTCACAAATGATCAGATGCAGCCAACATTAGGCAAAATAGACTGTTCACATCCAAATGTTCAGTACACTTCAGAATTGGCCGACTGCCGTTTCTGGATCTCAGTATAATTGATTAAATGGATGGATCTTTTCAGCGTGCTTTATATCGAGAGACTACGAGGATCAACCAGTAGCTCCGGTAGGATATAAAAAATATTAGTGCGCAAACCTTCTAACCCTACAAAATGACACTGTACTAACAACACTGGGGATGATGAAACTCGTCATATAAGGCTGACTTCATTAGATGACGGTTATCCGGAAGGATTTGTGAGAAACTTCAACACTAACAATGTGTAAAATATTTTTCAACCCACAGTCCTCCAAAGGGCAGTAGTTTTACAACCACTGTTCAAAGAAGACAATGCGTGTCAAAGAGTCAAGCAACACTTAAAGGCAGCTGTTGTCCGCACATTTTTTCCGAGAAACCAGTGGTTGTATACAGAACAACCTGAATTTCCACACCTCCAATCAAGTAACCGACGTCTTAGTGTACCAGATCAGGCGTAATCTACCAATATAGATGCGAAGACGGAGCATCCAATCTTGGCAGGATTGAGCGGTAGCTTGAAAACGAAGTTGTTGGACGCTTACGGAAATGGGTTCAACTAACGGTCACGCAGTCGAGCAGTTCTACAGCATACATCGTGAAGGATTCAGCGTTTTTGGTCGCCAAGCGTAATCTGATGGCACAAAATGTGAACGACTCATCTAAGTTATCTCTTGTTCTGTTCTCGACTCGAGAGAAGTATTTGTTACGATTTTCTGAGGTTGTTACAATCAGATACCGTCACCCCTTTCTGTGCGCACAAAAAGAAATGTTTGCGACGTTGTTGTTGCCGTGATAGCAACCGGACTGGTTTCTGAATCTTTATTTCGTAATTGTTTAGCGGTTTGTAATTTTGTACGCTTAACTGGTCCGCAGTAAACATACGCAGAGGTGCACTGAAAATCTGCTCTGGTATAAATCGCATCACATCAGTCTTTTGTTAAGAGTTAAATAGCTATTAAATCAGTGTGCACGTTGTCAGAATATTCACTAACCTGTGTTGGATTTTTAAAGCGAATCAATTGACGCATAAAATGTATCGATTTGGTTAAATTGTTTCTGTGTAACTTAATGAACATACTCCGAGCGGTTCAGTAAGGACTCTATTGAATCTCTCACGAAAGGATTAGGATAAGTGTCTAGCCTCCCTTTGCTTAAGAGCAGCTGCCAAATCAGGCACGTTCATTACGACAGCCAGGCTAAAAAAGAAGAGACAGGTGGCCTACCACAAGCTTAATACATAATCTTGTCTAATCTTAGCAACGATCTCCCCCCAAAGTCTCATTAAACCTGGTGTGCTTGAAAGCTTTCAAGTAAGCAAGTTGTTTGTCTTCAAAATGTCCGAGTCCAGTCAACTCTTTTAAATGTTTGTCTCAACCTTAACTAGATCTGGTTTCAAATCTGTTTACTCGTCTACCAATGCTCGCGGTATTTTTTGCTATCCGTTAATTACCAGGGTTTCTAACAAGTGCGGACCACTTTGCACAACAGTTATCCGTAAAAATGGATCATCAACTTTTGCCGGACTTTCAGTTGTGCGAATGTTTAACAATCACCTCCTAAACTGTACAAGACAGCCTTGATATGAATGTTTAAAGTTTTTGGCAAACTGGTTTCAAGAATGAATTGTCTTAGTTATGTCCGCTTTAATTTGTGAAGGAAGTTGATAAATTTTGCCTCTTCAAAAATTATTTCTGAAGAAAGAATGTTTAACACTATTCCCAAATTAACAAGACGTCCGTCGAAATAGTACAACACTCCAAAAATGTGCAAGCCACCTATTCTTTTCAGAGTATAAATATTTTATTGCAAAAGCTTTTTAGACATGTTCGCGAAATTTTATCCTGTCAACCGGCAGTTCAAACTGTCACATTTGGCCTAACCCCCTAACTGATTTAGCACAAACAGATAAAAGTCAATTCATACACAACTCACTTTAAATCTATTATCCAACTTCAATTATATTCTGAATGTACAAAGTTTATTTCCGACTATTGTAATTTAACTGTCCATTTTCTCAATAATGTCTACTAAATCACACGGCTGCAACACTTCTATAAAAGTTACGGATTCCTTATGGGTATTTTTCCGGAGGTGCCGGATACGTACTTTCAAGAGCAGCATTGAAGCAAATTGTGGAGAAGGCTATAGATCGTCATCCAGATTGTCCAACTACAGATGAAAATATGGAAGATGTCAAAATGAGTAAGTTTGAAAAATAACTTGAAGGTTTTGTTGGTTGTTGAGGTCAATCCTCTCACCAGACACAACTTGTAAATTACATATCTTTCTTGTTTATTTTATTGCATCGTGAAAGTTCTATATCTTTGCCAATTAGAGGCTCAAAATGTGGGAAACAAACTTATGGCGCAATAGAAAATTTATGTCAAAATTACATCAATGGACAGTTTATATTACATAGGATTCTGGATTAAGTGTTGGTACTCTAAACTTGACTGGGCTGCCAAATAAAATTTGTGAACACGGTTTGAATGTTAAATCATAACTGGTACATAGTTGAGTGGAACCAGTTTCCTGTTAATCGGCGGCTTCCAAAACACGCAAAATTTTCCTGTCTGCCTAATTATGAGACCATTCTTTATGTTTCAGAAAAACGACAGTATGACGCTGAAAATGCGCTTATATAACATAACCATTGAATATTTACTGGTCTTCTGACTCTCCAACACGAGTTGATTAACCCGCTGCACTTGACTGAAATAGTTCCTCGTCAACCGATTTAGCATCTTCAACAATAGGTTATGTTTGATTCCCTTGGATTCTATAAAGAAGTAAAATATATTTTTAAACAAATTCGTCATCACCTTCTTTGTACCTCTCTGCATGTCTGGTGAAAATTCTCAAAGAAATACGCTAAGAATTTTAATACTTCCACGTCACGAATGAAGGCCTCAAGTTCGTTTGTGAAATGTGCGTCAGTTACAGAAACTGAAACAACAAAGCCATGTATGGTGCAAGCAGTTAGCAACCATGCTTAAACACATGTTGTCCAAAGCTATCGTGCATCATAATATAACAAAAATGGCCAAATCTGTGACAGGTATGAATTACCCGCGATAACCTGAGTAGCAATCTACTTTAGGAACTTTTGTAAAAGTTTTGGTTTCAAGTGGAAACATAATGAAATCGTTTTTTATAAAGCTGGCAAGTGACGTTTAGTGTCTTTACTGTGTTCTATTAAACTATATACGGTTAATTCATACACAGACAAAATACCTTTCCTGAGTGATACAGCCACCGCCTCAAGATTGCTTAGAGCAAACAATAGCATGTGAAACACATGATGTCCACGAGGTGTATGAGGCACCAATAAAACGAGTGGACTAAACGCTTGAGAGACTGCGAACACACAAACGCATCCAACCCTAAAATTAGCAAGCAATTAGAAGACCAATAGGAAGAGCCGTGGAAAGAAATAATGCCTCATTTATTGGGTAAAGACGAAAGCCGTAAAAACTTTATTAATTATTGTAATATTAACACCGTAGAAGTTGTCTGTAACAAGAACCTATCAGAATTCAGAGTTGACGTAAAAATACGATAGCTCTATAACAAGCATGTCAAACATGCCTTAATCGGTGACGTTGCCTTCGCTCGGAACAACGTTCGGTTTAGATTTCTCAAATGTGTTTTTCTCTGAACCCTCGCACACAAAATACGAAGAAACAGAATCTAATCAACTTTTCAGCCACTAATATTACCTTGTTGATTATATACAAGTTTTACACAGAAGCGCAGTCGAAATTACTGCATATTTGTTCCGTTGAACTACTGGTGTACCGTGATCGCTCCCAGGAAGATTTTTTGATAGAGCGTCAATGGGATTATAAGCTTACGGCGTACATCTGCGTTAAACACTCAATTGATTTGTTGTACTCCTCATAAGTTATTTACAAGATCATTTAGCAATTAGGTAGAAATTTCGAGGTGGTGTAGACTCTGACGGCCCGACTCTGAATCATTTCCGTAGATTTTCAATCTAACCATGATTTACCGGTATTTGTTTCAGCAAATGGACACCAGTTGTTCGTATATTCTTCTATTCGTGCTAACTCTGAGCTACAGATTCGTTTCAAATATACGAAAGTTTATAGCAGAAGAGTAATGTCTTTAATCCTGCTTACCCGTAGTTTTTATGTGCAATCGGTAGATTATTTGCTATCTGTACTTCAGAGACGGATTAATGCAATTAGGCTGGTCAATATCTCGCGACTTTTTTGATGAGAACTACCGGCGTTTGTTTTGAGTAGCATGTTGAGCACACCTCACTCACGAAGATCGAGCGGCGGCAAGATAAGTAAGCAAGAAGTACAAGTTAGCTCTTGAGTGTAGGGTATCACGTGACTCCAATCCTAACTATGTGACGTACTCTCTTAACCGGAGTGCAGGGGCAGTGAAAACAAACAAAAGGTGAAAGAAACCAAAGAGAATCACAAAATCAGTGACTCAGCAAGACACCGGGGTGTCAACACGGTCAAGACTTACCCGTTGGAATGGTTGAATGTCCTTTCGTGGCAAAGTATCTGCATGAAAAAGGCAAAAGTGATCAAATAGTCAACTGCATCAGAGTATCAGGATTATTTTGGGAACAAGGAATGATCATTAGGGAGAACAGTATGGCCACATTTTCAAACGAAAGATGGATTACACCAAATCGGAAAATTATTCCCCGGTAAGTAACAACAGATGCACGAGAGACTGGATTCAACTGGCAGTCTATTGTGGAGGAACTGACTTACTGGGAACAGCATAATAATTATTCTCATATTTTTCAACCTTACCAATCCGAACATCCCGGCTCGGTCAGTTTTTCATTGTGCTGATACCACGGACAACTGCTTGGTCATCAAGAATCCCGGTCTTTTCAGATTTGATTAATGAAGTCTGTGTTAATATTTTCAGCGCACCATTGTCTACTTATTCCAGGCTGACTAGTTCTTTCTTCAGGTTTCCGTGAGTGTAGTGTTTCTGAGCAAAACACAAAAGATGTGTTATGTAATAAGTCGGAAGAATATGAGCTGAGTAGTTTGGGTTAACGCAAGTAACAAGGCAGATAACTGAGGAGTTGTTTCGGTCACCTTCTGACCATAATAGGCTGTACTGAGGTTGGGTAGCATAAATAAAGAGGATTGCAATGGCGAGAGTTGCGTAACGACTTAGAAACTGAGAACTAGTCATTTCTTGAAGAATAAAACCACTCCGTCTGCGTTTCTTTCTTGTTTCACATTTCAAATTCCAGAACGTTTATGGAGACGCCCACATTCCTCTTGATGGACAAAATGAATCGTCCTTTAACATTTGCCACGAAATTGGACGGTGACTGGGGAGCAGTCTTCCCAGTAATAGTTTGCGCAAAATGAGGGTGGCGGTGGTTGACCTTGAAAGGCCTAGTCGACCAAGGTGAATTATGTTATGAATGTGATCGGTTATCTTGCCTTTGAGACGTTGGAGCTATCGCTGATCAAACTGAGAGATTACGGTATACACTAATGATTGCACGATGGCTGATGCTGTTTGCTACCACCAAGTAGCTTGTCTCTGAGCCCAGGTATTGGTACAACAGATAGAAGTACTGACGCTGCTATAGAGACTGCTGGACGAGTTCGTCTCTCCCCATGAAACTGCGTTAGGTGGTTAGTGAAATCCTTACTTTTCCTGGCGAACATGATTCCCAACTAGGTAACCTTACGTGGACTGTGTCCAGGCCTATTTGGGTGATATCCCTCGATACTAGTTGTTTTATGAATATGTCGCAGCCAATGGCAGTTAGCTTTGCTTTCTATGTATGACCTTTAGTTCGACTAGCTGCAGCTACAGCTGCGAAGTTCTTCAGATACAGCGTTCAGTTCTTCGCCAGATAAATCAGGTTGTCAGCGCAAGTAAACTTGTTGACCACAGCGCCGTAAAATTGATAATCAGGTCTCGTTAATCAAGCTTTGTTAATGTTACCAATCTATATAGTGTTGTGCTGCACATCAAAAGTGATAGAAGGTCACCTCTGGCGAACGCTAGGCGGAGGTTGGAAGACAAAACCTGGGAGCGTAGCTGACACGTTTTTACCAATAATTTTACTAGATCCAAAAGATGCTTTAGAAACAAAGTACCAACGTCGAATGTTTGAAGGAGAACCTTAGACCGTATAGGGGGGCTGAGGTATTGGGCTATGAGATAACCGTGATGTGTGAGTGTCACAAACCGACTCGACACATCTTCGCCAGTAAACAGTTCCCAATACATTATAAAGGCGTGTGTTGGTTCGCGGGTCAAATCTGTGAACATTTACTTACTTTAGTCTGCAGTCGGGTTTTTCAGGTATCTTCGAATGTAAAATACTTTTCCGGTAAACCGGCTGGACGATCATCAGTCCGGAAGCAGAGTCGTACGGTAAGATTGCCCAAACACGTGTGGTTGGGCCGACAATGTATCAAAACGAAATTTTTCGTTGTTCGGAAAATCTCGATTCGCTTTGTAGTAAACTCCCTAGCTTCTGGAATAAACCGCTAGTCCAGCGACTATGCTTCTCTAGTGCTGCTGATAGATGAGTAATTATCTTTCCATATTAGTTTCTAGACGGTGGGGCACATCGTTGAATGATCGTTTGCTGCGTGTTTAGAAGGGACTTGGAAGCATGCATGTTGTAGTGTGTGTATTCGTCCACCGTGAAAATAAGTGTAGCCGGGCCTATAGAGTTCTTTGTGCCAAGATACCTATCATTAGGTACGTAAAACAAAACAACAAAACTATCAAATACGGCATTGCACACTGAACACTATGCAACACGGCGTGCCCACGCATTCGTTGCCAGCAGTTTAATGCCGCCTTCTATTTAATCAGTATTGCGCCCTAATTCACATATACTTTTTTGTTTGTTCCTCGGGCACACTTTACCGATGTTTTAAGTCACTGTCTTGAGCTTGTTTGAGTCGCCATTCTCCTAGATTGTGTACATAGAAGAACTCCTCCAAAGCGACAAATCCAGTCCTTTGAACTTAGTCGGAAGATTTCGTGGAACTAAGTCCGTGGAGCCTGTATACTTCTGAATGAAACAACTTAGTTTCATCAGGCGGCTGATTTAATGATTGCTGCCTTACATAGAGTTCGAACTTCACTCAGTCCATTTTTATTCATCGAAATATTTGTCAACTGAACTGCAACACAGAGGTCGTATCACAATATCTCAGTCCACTACGAGTCAATAGTTGTTTTCATTCACCAACTGAAGTGGAGGTTTATCTCCTGTTGAGGTGAACATTTGCTAGGCAGAACAAAAGAATCGGTGGAAGAGCAGCTTCCCGGCTGATTCTCATTAATGATACCCATTCTGAGTTTGCTTCGCTTGTGCGTTAAATGAGCTCGATTGTCTGCAAGTGATATAATGTTGCCCGTGTGCGCCTCACTCTCGGTTGCTGCATGTGTTTTTGAAAGCTTTTGTTTACGAAACTTCGTCCCCAGCCTCCCAAGATAGCCTTTGGCGTACTGTGACTTAACAAGATGTACTACACTATCGTGTCGACCACATTAGATACCATCTACTCTAGAACGCCATTCAGTTTAGTCTAACGAGTAACTTTCTGTTACAACAACAATGTACCCGTTACTGTGAGCTTTCAACACTAGTCCTATCATCAAATCCGCCGACCACAGTTTTCTGGTTTTGGAGGCAGATATTGTACGTAATGAGTTGCTAAAATTCTCGATTGTTGTCTTCCAAGTAGTAGTGAGGCAATACGAAAGTCGCCACATTCTCTTCCGCATTCGGCTTCTTGTTTAATTATATCGCAAGATCTGGTGTGTTCGGTGTGTGATGTCTCATGAAATTTTGCAAATATTTTACTGATCATCTGCATTAATATGATGGCCGTATGAAAGCTGCTATCACCACGCTTTCTTTCCGACAAGTTAGTTACGTTCCGAAGAACCCTGTTTCATGAGTTCATTGGCGTTTGTAGGGCCTCTTCTGTCATCAAGCTGCTGACTTCAAGTCACTTAGGGAAGGCCTTTGTTTGCATGCAGTTGACAGACATTTCGGAAACACAGTTGTTAGACCCGCTTCTGTGACTGGTCATAAATTCACATCTTTGTGGGCAAAATGCCAGTTTGGTTAATTTAACTTTCAGATCTTTCGCAGTATCGATCCACTACTGAGGCTCGCAGTCAATTCCCCGGGTAAACTGCTGACTTAACAGCTGTGGCTTCCACCTGTTCGATGCCTAGACCACTGCCCTCACTGGTTGAACGCTCACGCTGTACTGGCATCAGAACTCTGTCGGTTACTTCGATTAACCTTCCCGTTTGCATAAGTAACACCCCAATGCTGTGGTCGTCGGCATCTGTCGTTACAAAGAACGTTCCTCCTGAATTCGTAAGCATCAATGTCACTGGTTGGTTAACTGGCTCCCATTATATTTGTGACTTAATTTCACCATAACCAACCAAACAGTAGTGATGGTCGTGTAATTCTTGACTTTTCAACTCTTATCTGAAGTCAAACGCTCTGATTTTATTTTGCATCATCCTTCAGGTGAGTAATACGTTTCAATTCTGTGTTTCTGTTTACCCCAGTTTTAGCTCTGTGTACGACAAGGTTAGCAAATAATTCACCGGTTGAATTATCAAGTGCCGAAACGCGAACGGCCCCATTTTCAATATACTCCACTGATAGTCGACCCGCCCAACAGAAAGAAAATCCACATCACACCCTCTTTCGTTCAAATCGTCTGGCAGTATTTGTACGCCAGTTTCTTTGTTGACACGTAAAGCACAAGATATGTGCGCCTTTCTAAGTTATCGCCCCATTCCCGGATAACATGATGTTGAAAAGTGTCGTCAGTTCCCGTATGAGTGTCGCCGATTATTATTTACACCACATTACTTACCGACAACGTTTTCTAGTCGCGGTGAAACCGGAACTAAACAACGATTTCAGCACACAAGAAAGTGTCCAGATACTTTTAAGCATGCGATTTAAATATTGAGACTGATTCCTGCTGTGGGATTTACGTCGACTGAGACACGGTGGTATCGGTTATTCGTCCATTCTTGAGAACGATGCCGCCTCCAATCAGAGCCTGCGATTATCACGTTTTTGAGTTCAACACAGTTGGCGTCACTCAGAGACGTAAAGTGTGCATTGTCCGAGATCAGTGTTGGTCAGAATTTTGCGATTGTATTCCACTCAGTTAGAGGCTGTGAGCAGCCTGGCGCATAAAACTTACGTCAACATACATAAATATGTGCATTTGATTTACACATTCAGCATCGTCTTTACACATGTACTCTGAACGCTTTTCCCGATTATGAGTAGATGCCGGCGTAAATCTGATGGTGGTATTTACATTTTCTTGGTCGGTTGCGGCCAGCGTTTTGAAACGGAGCCAGTTATAATTGTTGAACTCAGCTGCATTGAAGCCTTGTCCTGAGACTACTAAGTCAACACCACCAGTTTGGAGTTTAATGCGCCTAGATGAAACGTGATTTTTTATTTCGTTAACTTCGATCCCACAATAGTTGAGGACAATTTATATGATATACTTATGATCAATTCAATTACAGTAAATAGAGAATGTACTTTAAATTTGGAGTCCAAAATTGATAACCGCACCCAGTAAAGCTACATCGATGAGATTGTGGCTGAGTGGCGAATGTATCCTGCGCGTGATATCCATTTCTACTGTGCAAATGCAGAATGCCTAGCGTTTGTTTTAGCTCCAGGAAGTTTGAATACAAATTTGTATAGAAATCCTTAGTCAACCACTCAAGTACAGTCTGTTATAAAGTGGATGCTATTGTCACTTCAAAGGGTGTCGCATTTGTAACCCTGGGCAAGGATTTTTGGGCCGCTTATCACAATATGAAAACAATTAGCAGATAATACGATTTTCTCTTTAAAACTAAATCCAATTGTTGTAAGTAAGATTTTACGGCTTAAGAAGCGTCACGTCCACAACTTGACAATAGATACAACAGTCTGTCTTAACGTCTCATGTTTCTGAGTTAAAAAAATGTTACATGTTACCTGGCATGTTGTGCGGTGGCCAAGACGGCAGGAGCAACTAAACAAGCCATTATCGCCCACAGAGGTTTGGCGGATAGTACTGACCAAATCGTGACCGCGGTTTGCCGACAAATAAATTGTGTTCGACTGAGCGGACGATGGACTCTGTCTCCTTGGAGTCCCACGGACTGTTTGGTCCTGCAAAAAATCGCAAATAAGATATTATTCGTAATAAAAGACGCTCAAGCAACAGTTTTCCTAAACCGCCAGTAACAAAAATACAGCTCTTAAAAACTATCACCACCCTCGACCAGTCATCCTCGAACCACGTGAAGCCCAAGCAGGTGTGAACCATTCGCCAGCAACTTTTGCCTGTCAACAGAGACAGACAGTTATGTGACTTCCACAAACTCGATAACCTATCGACTTGTCTTCAACGGAACTCGGTTCATTTCATCGTGTGTATTGTTTAGTAGCCTACAGGATAGCAGTAGCAACTTTACACAGTCTGTTGATTGCAGCGAGGGATTATTTAGTTCGGGCCCTCAAATACTTTTCCACTACTCATATGTACTTTCATACCATGTAGTGCATTTGCAAGAACCTGAAGATAATGACTGAAAATAACAAGTTGGACGACGATTTATCACACTGATTGAACTTAATTCGATGCTCCAAACAGCCTTCGTGGCATAACCGTGGCTTTAACTTAGTGCCTATGGGAAAAAGCGTCTACATTAGTCAGGGCGCTTCATTCCAAATGCGTGTTATTTACCCCAACTACTGTGAGAACAGGTCTTGAATTGTCGCAACTCGCATTGCCAACTGTTGTTTGTCCTCCAGTCTGTATGCTGCATTATCTAGTTCACAAGTTTGACCAGATGAATTTCTTTCGGAGTTAGTTCAAATTTACTGTTAACGTTGACGGTAAAACTATGTGACCTAAATGGCATGATATAAAAACCATCACGCTTTGTGGACAGTACTGATGACCGGTGGAAATAAGCAGACCTGGCCATCACTTGAACATTCTGTTTACACAAAGTCCTTGGTGTGATCAACAAAGCAATCACCTGGAATAAACTAAGAGGCTAACGTCTTTAAAAATAACCTGGGAGTTTGGAGATTTCTAAAAGCAAGTATACGTTGTGGCATATGGTTTTTAGGGATGCGCGATCGTTATCGGTATGGTATGGCAAGTGCATCAGATGACGGGCTTTTTTGTTTAAACTCAGTACACATGTGTATGCAGACCGTTTGTTTCCTGCTAACGCAATTTCATCAATGATTCTGTTTGTGGAAGGCGTCAAAAAGATATGTTAAAAGAAGTGTTTTATAGCATATACCTTCATGTTTGAGTAGTATAATGTGTACACTCGGAAACTCAAGGGCAGATCTCAACGCCAGGAAGACCAGAGACCAGAAGCTAATATTGGAACCGTGTGTATGCAATATGAGGGACGTGCCACCGATGCAAATGACAAAGCACTGCCGCCCAGTGTGTGCGGATACACGTCAGCCATGCAAATAAGTATGCGCGTTTGTTGTGATACGTTTTCACACAACTTTGAAAGGATTCCGTGTAGTACACAACTTCGCAGATCAAGCTTCTTTTGTGGTCGTGACAGTAGCTTTTATCAAGATCACGTTCTACGAACTGTTCATTTCACCATTTCACTGGCAACCTGTGAGGACAGGCGTGTTGGCTGGAAATAAAAAAATACCCGGTTTAGACATTAGAAGAACGTGTAGCGAACAAGCTTGTTTTCGGCGATTCATCATCAGGCTAAATACAACACATTTATATGAGTCAATCATGTGAGAAAATATACAATAATGAATCGAACGGATTGTTATCAGTTTCCGAAAGTTCACGTCGATTGTACAAATTATTGATGGCTGTTATGATAGCAGTCTTGATTACGTAATCTGCTCTTGCCGAACGCGGACTTCTGGCCATGGAAGATTCAGTGTTTTGACGAAACGCATTTGAATACATAGCGGGGGGGAGAGCAAGCGGATGGCTATTGTTTCTGCGACTGCCAACAGGCGATCTGTGACCCGTTTTGGTTGTAATCCATGAGCGCGGTAGATAGGACGGAATGATTCGTTGGGATCGATTGAGTGATTGGATTCCATTAGGTGCGCGGCGATAGAAGACGAGCAAGATTTGGCCAAGCCCCGAGTTAGCCACACCGGACGATGCTCCCGAATGCGTTCAGACAATCGCCGTGTCGTGCGACCTACATAGCTCGTTCCACAGGAACAAACGAAATGGTATACACAGTAAGAGGCAGCATGAACAGGCAATGTATCTTTCAACTGAGGGCGCAGAATCGGTGTGGAATTAAACTGAACACACAGTTTGGCTGCAAAATAAGTCTTTCTTAGGGCTACGCTAAGTTTGTTGCTCATACTATCTGAGGCATTATCGCCCTTAAAAGGTAATGAAATATAAACAGACTTTTTCTCTACAGTGTGCTGATTGTTCAACTTTGTGCTATTTGACATATGTCTGTGAATAAATTGTTCGGGATAACCATTTTCAACTAGTACTTTAAATATGAATTGTCTTTCCTCTTCTAGAGTGTCACTAGAACATATTTTCTTAGCTCTGTCGATCATACATCGGATAAGATTAATTTTCTGTCTTAATGATACAAAACTATAAAAGTTCGTATATTGTCCAGTCCACGTTAACTTACGGTGTACTTTTCTTTGTATCGTCCCATCTGAGCGACGGGATAGGAAGACGTCTAAGAACGAAATACCTTCGGGTGACTCAGGCCCCATAGTGAAATGGATATTCCTGTGGGCTGAGTTGAACCGTTCCAGTATTTCCTTGGGGCTTATTGTTTCATCAGTTATGCAAATAATATCATCTACATATCGTTTGTAGAGGGTGAACGAGTTAATCGTGGTCGCTAGCACACCACTTTCAACCTTTGCCATAAAAATATCTGCTAGTAATGGTCCTAATGGTGACCTCATTGCTACCCCGTCCTTTTGCCGATATAGTCTACCGGAAAATTGAAACTGAACATTATAGGTACAACGGTATAACAACTTTTTCAATTCTTCTATCGGTAATCCCACGTTTGTGGAGTTGTTCTCAAGATAATCGCCTAGAAACTCAATCGTCTCTCCGAGCGGGATATTAGTGAATAGGGATGTTACATCAAGTGAGAATATTCTTTTTCCTGACACGTTTAGCTTCTTCAAAATTTCAACGAATTCGGAAGAATCACTCAAACTGTGGACCACTATCTGTCTCCTTACGGGCTCTAACATCCCAGCTAGCCATTTTACAATTGCATGATGTGGGGAATTACTCATGTCTAAGATCGGTCGTAAGGGTATCCCACTTTTGTGAACCTTAGGCAAGCCGTAAAGTCTAGGGATAACAGTGCCCACTGGTCTGACTCTCGAAAACGTACTTGAATCGATAAGTCCTGCCTGTTTCAAACATTGCAACGATTTTGTTAAAACCTTCTCTATAGCTATCGTTTTATCCCTCTCGTTGTCTATACTCACAAATTTGGCTGTATCTTTCAGCAACGAGTTCATTTTACTCAAGTAGTCAGTCTTATCGAGAATGACAACTCCTGCGCCTTTATTAGGCTTGGATATTCTGATCTTTTCGTTTCGCCTTAGAGATGTAAGTGCAGATAGATGCTCCCTTGTTAGTAAGTTCCTAACTATTGATTTCTGAGTAAGGTATTGATAGCAAGATTGGACTAACGTGGACTTGAACATTTCTACGTTCAAATCTGATGATGGCTGAAGTTCACTCAATTGGTCATAAAGATTCTCAAACTGAGTCTCTAAATCTAGTTGTTTAAGCCTACGCATATGATAGCAAAATTTTGACTCTAGTGATAGTACTTCAAGAGAAGGCTTATCCAGTGTTAAAGATGAAAAGTTATGCACGTACTGTTCGGGCTGTTTCGGAAATTCTGTTTTCGGCTTAACTGGAGTGATTTGATCATGCAGTTTAGCTTCTCTCTTATCTCGCATTTTGGCCACGATTTGTTGAGCGTATGTTTCGTTCAATATCCTCGCTGCATTGTTCTGTTTCGTTTCCAAGTTAATTGCTCTGTTGGTCCATGTGTGCTTCTCGTTTAAAGCTTGCGGCTGCAACGAAGTGCCCGTAATATTGATGCGATTTCGCCTCAGAATTGACCAATATTGTCTCGGAAATTCTAAACGGTCGAAGCATTGCTCCAAGAACCGAATGGTTACGTCCGCTTCTGCTAACTGCTTACTGTACTTAATAAACTTATTAAGTTCTTTTAGTACGGTGGGGTCTTTGGCATGTTTAAGTTGTAGGAAAAGACCCGGTTTAGACATTAGAACAACGTGTAGCGAACAAGCTTGTTTTCGGTGATTCATCCTCAGGCTAAATACAACACATTTATATGAGTCGATCATGTGAGAAAATGTACAATTTCGGAAACTGATAACAATCCGTTCGATTCATTATTGTATATTTTCTCACATGATTGACTCATATAAATGTGTTGTATTTAGCCTGATGATGAATCACCGAAAACAAGCTTGTTCGCTACACGTTCTTCTAATGAAAATAAAAAAGCCAGCAATTCAAAAATCCTTTCATCAATTGTAAAGTAAAATACACTTGTGAATCAGTGTGCTTCCGAGATGTGAACCAAGAGAATGTTCAGTTCTAACTGATCCCATTTGGATCATGATGTTGTTGGTTAGCCGCATCTCAAAAATTCTGTTCATTGCGTTCAACGATAAGTAACTGAAACGAAGGAATTTACCTATCAGGACATATTGTAGCGGAAAGGCGTTCAATAAACCACAATCTTTATTGCCCAACCGGCTAGTTACCATGCCACACGCGCGCCTGCGATTTTGAATCACAATTCCAGTCCACAACACGCCTCGGTTTCCGCTCACACTTCGTGTGCACTTCTACCCGGTTTAGGTGTGTGATTAGCGTCTTCTATCCGGGGGTTTTCCGCATGCTATTCCTCGTTCGTTGATCCGATTTCATTGAGCGATGGCTTGTCCAGTCGCTCGTGCTGTCCTCAGTTTATCCACTTTGGGCTTTGACCGTACTCCACAGCCGTGTCTAGATGTTTCTGAGAGTGTTGGAATAATCATGCCTTCAATTTGGTCATCCATCCTATTTCGACTACCACGTCTCGCCCGTTGTTCCGATCCGGTCGAGCGATGGCTCATTCGGTCGCCCTCGCCGATCTCCATCCGCTTACTGTGGGTTTTTCAGCACACCTCCCCCTGTGTTGAGGTATTCCGCCGAGAGTTGCAATGCTCGCACTTGCTGCCTGACAGTCCACCACAATATGTTGGCCTGCATATTTGGTTTGGATAGATCTGGGATTTCATGTACACCACGTATTACATTCTTCTTAGACTATTCCGAACAATACCACTTAACCGTTCTGCGTCTTTTTTGGACCGTTTGAAAAGAAAGATTTACTAACAGAACTACTTGTAAAAATGAAGCTGTTTTTAACCAAGTCGGATGGGAGACGATGGTAAGACAGGTGTAAATAGATGAGTGTATTACTAACAAAGATAAATAAATCAAACAATTCGTGATCAGAAACAGGTCTAGAATGTTTCTGCCGCATTTTTGATAACTTACTACAGTGCTTCATGCAGTTTTGTATACAGAACATTTAATCTCAGGCTTTTTAACCTGGAACATCATGATTATTAAATCGGATGTCAATCACCACCTGATAACTATTATTGAAATGTATAAAGTTTACCAGCAGACTTGAGTATTCAGTCATAAGTTCACTCAGTATACTACACTCCGACTGCCCCTCATACCGGGTTGAAGCTTTTGCACTCAGATAAAAGATATAGATGGTACATAGTTCACGGAACTTATCTGTCTTGAGCTGCGTATTTGCTAGGTCAAACTTGAACACATATCGTCAAGCAATACTTCCATGCACGTTTGGCTAAATGCGTAGATATATCGATTCACAACAACGCTAGTTATCGATGTGTCATCTTTAAATCAAGTATAACAAAATATTATCTTTGTAAGCTTAATGTTGGTCAGTTCCTCGTACGATGTGAATGAAATTTCATTTCAAAAGTATAGATCTAGAATTAATGGCACAATGTTAACAATCACAGCAACGATGTGCCTTGACAAGTTCATTGCTGTGACAGCAGGTTTGTGCGCGAGGTTCGTAGTTTCGCAACCGGATTCTGAAGACTTTCGCACCTGACGGACTGTGATACATCAGGTCCCTGATGTAAGAAGTGTAACACTGTAGATCTGAAAGGTTGAAAAAACAAGACTCAAGTCATAATGAGATTGTTTAAAATACATTAGAGATGATATATTTTGATAAAATGTATGCTTTATCTGCCCTATTTCATAGAAGTACCGTTACAAATTACTCTCACATGATATCTTGGAAAGCGTAAGGGGTTGCTGAAACAGTTGAATACACAAGTTATATATGCTAATGGCTCCTGCGTTTCTACTCTGACGAAAGTACTTTATCAAACTTGTACTGTTTAGGCATCTGTGGTCACGCCGTGGGGGTGAAGGGCATTGACAGCTTGGACGAAGGTGGCAATTCGCTATTCTATCCAGGCAATATTCGAGACGAGATTATGATCTCCAGTTCAGTCATAAATTCTTCTCATACAGTAAGTACACTGTTTGGAAAAAAACTTGGTGTCGAGTGGGAAATGGGTCAGTTGCTCACACGTATGAACCACTATCGCCGAATGTTACTTTTGATCTGTCTCTGAATGTGAACCGCCTAAATGATGGTAGTGGGGTAAATTCTGACACTGATCAATCCAGCTGGGTTGTTACCAACATGAATCTTGTTTTGTTTATCACAGAATGTCGTCCTTGTTTTTCTTTGTTGTCGTACGCTAGAATTATATGTCCACAATCAAGTTTACTCGTTTTGCAGGGAGAAGTCACTCTCATTTGCATAAATTTGTCATATCTGGCATTAAAATTATCTGAAAGACGCAAGAAGTCTTCGTACTTGGACATTACACTCGATCACAATAGTTATAATGGTCAAAAGTAGAATATATGATTTGCGTAATGAGCAAAGCGATATGCAGCGATTACCAAGCCACTGTAATCAGAGTGTTTAGTTAACCTCATGTAAGGACCAAGTAACCAGGAAACCATGTTGTTTCGAAAATGATCAGAGACACTAAATGAATTAACTTATTTCGTCACATCATCCTTGTAAGCTTAAACTTAAGCGACTGTTAACTTGATCGTTGTACTAACTGCACACAGTTATATGTAAATAACTGCCGATATAAACCTATGAGCCTAAAGAGTGTTTTCTCTGATGGACATTTATTTTGGTGGTCTGATGTGAAAAAATTCACTTGTTGTCCAAACATCTGAGACAAAAAAGGCAATTTTCTGGAAGAAAAAATGGTTATGACTACCCTTTCTCTCTATCTGTGAATTGTTTTGGGCATTATGACATTCGAACATCTCCCACTAGAACATTTTGATAGTCATGTTGAACCACTGCTTTATACTAGCTAACGTCCTTATGTGAAGATAATATATAAACTTGAAGTATTTTCGAGCAATAAGGCCTTCAAAGAGGCATATGGTTTCATTTCCAAAGGTAATTTATACAACCTTGTCAGTTGTTTTAGTATGGGAAGTTTTACAATGTGTTGAGTCGGGGCATGACAAGTGATTTCATTCGGTTGTCTAGAAAGTTTTATTTTGTAATCAGCTGATGCCTAAACAGATCAAAAACGAAATAATTTTGTTTTCATTCTTTTGGTCCGATTATTAAATTCTTCTGCCCAATAATCTTTGTTTGTTTAGCTAACAAAACAACTACGAACTTAGATATTGTCAGTACCACTTCAAACGAAGTCTAAGTGATGATATCAAATAACACAAAGGTGATTGTAGAGTCATTCTTGGGAGGGTAATCGATTCCTTGTTATGAACGTGTTTTGGTAACACATACAAACGTGAAAAGGAGAACGATTTTTTACCCTTAGGCGAATCCTCTGTGTTCACAATAATGGGTTTATATTTAATGGGTTGTAGTGAATAATGTAAATCACTCTTTGAAGTATCAGTAGGCCTATAACACAAATGATGTAAGAGGTTAACAAAGTAGTTAGTCAGAGATGAGCATAACTTTCTGTATACAGGAAAAGGGTGTACGGTTGGTGATGAATGCGTGAATCGTAGTGTTTGGAACTTTGGTTGTACGACGGCTTCGTTAGTTAGTAACAAGCTGAAAATTGGAATAGCAATAGGCGGCGAGCGGTTGATGATG
>JTDE01000036.1:298452-308760 GCA_014338405.1 Paragonimus skrjabini miyazakii
CAACATATTGGGATTAATACGTTCATGCACACAAACTTATATACGTTAAATAAACGAATTGTGCAAATACCTCTTGCATCTGAAAACGTATTCGGCTCACCAGATGAACACACACAGGTGTCAGTTCAGATCGTTGTGGTGGTGTTTTAAACCTGGATGCCGAAAGTGATACACGAGGGTACACCGAAACCAGATAGGCTGCTTAGAATGTGCTTTCAGCGAGTATTGTAAACAGTGTTTAGCTGTGTTGAGGTAATAAACCTTGTTATATAATTGTGAGTAGACCCTCATGTACGAACCTGAGGACCGAATCACAGAAACTGATTTTTGGCTTCAGAATGCCTGAACTATTCCCTAATGGATAATCACTTGCCTTTTGCACCGTTTTCATTACCGACCAATCGTCAGACAAGACCCGTTCTCGGTAGGTTTGCTTTCCAACGTCGGTCATGGTTCTCAAAAAAGACGCTTGTACATGAACGTGCAAAACGCTGAGATTTCTCATACATCCTTATCCAAAGCTGTTTTGTAAGTGAACCAAAGTTCTCCATCTTAAAATATTCATAGATATTGTAGGACCAATGAAACATGCTGAATGTTGGGATCTAATTTTTAGCCTGTGTACGGCCTTCAAAAGCTTCAGCGACTACAGGTGAAAAATAGCCTTGTGTGTGCTGTTGCGTTGCATTATCTGGATCAATCCGAACAGTTGGATCTGGTAAGTATAAGGCACGACCGCATTATCACGCTTTGGTTCACTGAAATAACAACATCCTTGTATAGCCATTTGCAAGTAGTTGTGTTACGATTCAACGTGTATGGTAGAATACGCACCGTCTTGTGCAGGGTATAGGTATATACAACGTTACAATGAAAAGTGACTAAATGAAGTTGTTTGTTGTCTTCTGTGACTATGAAGCAATAGTCGAGAACAGGGTTCAAGTTTCTAACGCGCTAGTAGTAGAAAGCACCATGTAGTAACTGTCACAGTCTGCCAGTTTTGTCAATGTGATTGTCTTTCGACTGGGGATAAAATGTAAGGTTTGGTAGCGTTATTAATGCAGACTATACTTCAAGTGGGGGTCAAAATGACTCTGAAACTTTTTCGGTTGCACAATAAAAGGTTTGCCGATTGATTGCTCTACTAAGTATTTCGAAACACTTTATGTAGCTTCGTCAGCAATAGTTTTCTCTTCATTACCTTGAAGTCGAAAATACTGGATTTTGGTCACCTTTCCTCATACGTTGTAACTTCCGTTCCTGATCAGCTTCTCTGATAAGTTTACATAAATTCAGCTATTCTTGCATTCTGGAAACTAGTAGCACAGGGAACGCACTAACTCATCGTGAAAGCGACCAATCATGATTCACTGTACTATCATACAGCCGAGTAACTGCTTTTAAACGCGATTAGGACAAACACATAGTGTGGCTCACACAGACAGCATTTACAATATTGACTTTTTGGGGTGGGGTTAAATTCACTAGTATTTACATACAGACGTGATGTAATTGAAGGTTGAACTTAGGAGGATATTTGTAATTCTTAAGAATTAAGCTGGTAGGAAAACTGCCAATAAGACTAGTAGTTGCTTGGAACAAGAAACGGTTTAGCATAAGCTTTTGCTCATATGGCAATGGTACGGTTAATCTGTCTAGTCAAAACAGTGTTGCAGCAAACGTGCGAGCAAACAAAAGGGAACCGAAAACAGTGAGGTATAAAATAACAGCTCTCATCTTAACCTGACATTTGTATATTCAGAGTGAAATTGGGTACAAAATTACCCCTTATACTGCAAATACCAACATAATGGGATGTTTACGTTGGCTCTCATAGGTTCACCGGTTATTAATATGGCAGCTGTAAAGACTTGTGTTAACATCGCTTCTGACATTTTACGAACTGCTCACGATATAGCTGAACAACTAAAATTCTCGAGTATTTCCCAGCAGGTATTTAAAATGAGCTCGTAAGCTCAATTCGTTCAGGGTACATATTGGATTTTCTGAGAATAGGCCACATTTCCAAAAGCACCCCACTTTTGCGATTTTTAGATCAGACTGTACTTCCGGAAGTAACTCTTCCTGAAGTAACCGTCCTTGAAGGGTGGTAAACATTCGGGACTCCACATCCGTTAAAATCTGTAAGTCCGAAGTTCCAGGGAGTTACCAACCAGAAAACTTGACAAAAATTTACAAAGGCGTTCCAGCTTGACATTTTTTGCTTGCATTTAATCCCGTTATGACAACCTAAAGGGGATGCCGGCTCTTGGAAAAAGTAATGGGATACCTCGAGCCATACTAGAAATTATCCGTCCAACAAATGTCACCCTAGTTTCAAGAAGTGGTGTTTTTTGTTCCAAAACATCCACAGTTAATAACCATGAGACAGCCGCCAAACAAGAGAAACTTTCTTAAACCGTTCAGTTAAAAAAGTAACTGCATTTGATATGACACAATTTATGGCAGAGTACGACGTTTCTGCACTGTTTACGTGCAAGCGGGAATCAATAAAGATTATCTAGTCGGTACTGTTTTTGTCTGTCCCAAACATATCTGGAACAGCGCGAATTGAATGTGATACGGTTTCTACAGAGGTGTAATCAATCCCAGGGTTCTATATATCTAATACATCTGGTAAACAGCGTTCGACCCTTATCAGGACGGAAGATAGCACTAGGAGTGGGCAGGAATGATACTATTGGCGGTGTATACCTAAAACAATAAGTATGCTCCAGTCGTAATGCACTCAGTATGAAACGAATTGACCATCTGCGATGCACAGCCAACACGCGTATGTATTTAGCTTCATTTTATTTCAAGCTGACTACGATGAGTTAACACGGTCTCTATTTAGAAAATTGACGACCTACAGAGTCAAATGCAATGATGCGAAAGCATTCAAAGATTTATAATTCAAGGATCAAATCAGAGCATCTGAAAACAAAAGCTATTCCGACTTGAATGTCATAAAAATCCGCATTTCGATCAGTGTGCTACTGTTTTTGTTGTTGATTAGGAAGTACTTCTGTCGTTAACTGTTCGCAGAAGAGAAGACAATACAACTTAATGCTGCTAGTGGGATGGCAAAGATGTCATGAGAGGCATGCCAGGTGAAGATAAGTTTTCAAACATACTAACTAAAAACTAACGCCATACAAATGAGAATGGTATAACAAGCTCCAGTGAACACATATTTACTATATTAAACTAGAGCTGGGATGATAACTCCAGTAAAGACCTTTTAGTGGGGTTCAGTGGGATGAACTTCAATAACGAGCACTATTATTCAATTAGACCCATTGCATACTGAGGGACGGAATCCGTCGTTTCCAACAGAACAACAAAACTTCTATCCTTTTTTGCAATCCTAGTATGCATGATTAAAATCAACTTAATAATATACAGTTCAGAAACAAAAATGGACAGGAATGGTCTTCATTATTTGGCTTCCTCGAACCTGATACTAAATGAGCGTAGTTCATGTCTCTCATTCGCAACACGTTAATCTATTTGTAATCGTCCATAATCATGCAGCGCTCAGATAACTGCAGTAAATAAGAAGGTTTTCTCTAACGGTCCATTCTGCTGATTATCCATAAGTACAGTATTCACCAACGTGGCTTTCTACTATAAATCTGCCAATCACTTGTTTGCCATTGATCGTCAGATACTCCGCAACTGCCGACACCTCATTTTTCCAAACACGTCCATTTCAGGAAATCCGCTTTTGCGCGAAAGATATGGCCAAGCATTTCTCCGAGTTTCCAAGTTCCACATCCAGAATGGTTGTTTCGCAAAATTTATTCGGACAGTCACTGACAAGCAGTTAGATACTGCTGAAACTAAGGTTTACGTTTTCAGTATGCTCCGTAACGTTCAACACGTAATAGTGTTTGTCAGTTCATTGTGAATTGCAGATAAGTAAGACAAGTTTTTCCAGATAGATGCCAATGACATGAGAATGGTGTTCGTTTATGACGACCATCTTTGAAAAAATAACCGGAAAGCGTATTATTTGTAAAGTTCCTACAAAAGTACTGGTAGGAAAAAGTGAGAGATTGTTTCAATACAAGAAGGGATTGAAGGAAGTTAGTCATTGTGTGCACATTTAGTAAAATTATGCCATCCATCTTCAGGGTCTAGCATAAAGTGTGTGGCTTAAAGTTACTTATATCAAGAGTTGATTTCATCGGTAACGTGATATGACCATTACGCATGCGGGTACAAAAAGCCTAGCTACGTTGGCATCACAGTCCACTGAACACCTGCTGCAACAGTCGCGATCTTCCTATAGTTCTAACAAACGTATGCAGTGCATGCCGATTTTGCTCATCAGAGAGTACTAACATATATTGACTTGACTTGATGTGTGTGTGTGTGTGTGGAGTAGATTCGTTGCATTGATGCTGCACGTCGTTACATACTATCTATCCCTAGTAAGTACTCACACATTCGAGGGTGGCTACGTCTAAAGAGTTTGAGTACACTACGACATCACAGATCCTCTCGAAACAGATAACACTGATTTAACGTTTCTATCGAACCATTCCCTGTTGAAACGGTACGACAAAAAATTAGATCCGATTGCTTTTCTGAATTTCGAAACATGTCACGGGAAAAGCCTCAAAATCAATGAATTGATCGACAACGAGTGACCTCAAAAGTGACCAACAGAACCTACATAATTAACTAATGGCGACCCGGAAGTTCGCTTTGTGACGCACCTTTCGGGTAAGGTCAAACGTTTGTGTGTGACTAGTGATAGTGATTGAGCTGCGGCCTCCAGAGTTACAAGCAGCGAAAAAGCATTTCGTCAGAATAAAAGCTAGGATTAAGTTAGAGGGCATAAATCGATTGTGTGGTCGCTAAAATATGCTGCCGGATTGAATTGGGAATGAGGAACTCAGCCATAGTGCTTGTTAGTGAAGTTTTTCGAATTCACTCTTGCTGCCCATTCTCAAGGGGTGGGCAACAAAACTTGGGTTTTAGCGACAATATTTGAAACAACTTATCATTGCACACGACGCTGGATAGACTGTGAACGTAAATTTCCCGATTTCTATTAGATTTCGATTGAGGTTTGATATATTTGAACCCTCAAATATGGCTTATTTATGTTGACTGGGACACGAGCTTCCGCGCTTATATTACAAAATCGTGACGCTCGTCTTCAACTAGTTCTGTAACAACTTACCCTTAGCTAACATTCTGTTAACTGTACAGTAAGCAACCGAATGTGTCGTCTGATAGATAGTACACCAGAACAAATGCGATATCAGTGAACGGTACTGGAATATACTTTCGGAAATTCGCTGAGTTAAATACATTTTCGTATAAATTCGGTTACAAAGTTTGTCCTGACAACCTTGAGACTAATATGTGCTTTAGTGGCCATTGAGCATATAAAATCTTACAACTGTCACAGCTTTCCTGCTGAAACAAAGTGACGATAAACAGTTGTCCTTATATCTTTTGTGTGTGAACAATCACGGACGTTTCAGCATAAATGCAACTAAAAATTGGCCAAATAACAATCAACACATATTGGCCGAATGGCACTCACAGCCAACCCTAGGCTCATAAAAAAATGAACATGATTTTGTGTATCTACTGGAAATCAAACAATTATTTATTATGAAAAAATTCAAACAATCGAAGGCGTTTTTCTCTCAGAGTTTATCGGTAAAAGGTATGATTCGATATAAGCAAATAACTTTTGAGTCAAGTTATGATGAAAACCGACTTTATGCGTTTTAGAAAATGAATTTTCGGCATTTACGCACACTGACGTTATTGGAACATGGAATACTTTATAGAATTATCAGTTTGACGTCATGAACAATTCGAGTGTAGTATTGTTTGAACTGCTAGAAAGCTGTTGAATAAGTAGTAAGCGGTGATATATTTATATGGGCATGTGCATATATAGATTTGAAATGGGACCTAGTTGAGCAGGGTATTATATATTTACAAAGGTCAGAATGTAGACGATGATCATAATCGAACAGCCTTTCGGAGGCTAGCGAGTTGTGTGGTTTAGATTGTTGAACGGGTACGGAAGTAATTAGTTTCCGGTACGAGTTGCCGCTCCAGTTGGACACAGGTCCGGAAAAAATGAAGATTGTTTGATCAGAATATGGGGAGAAATAACCGGAGAACGACCTTGTGAAATATATTAACGTTCAATTGTAGCATGCAAGCCGGCTGTTTCTACCCGGGTCGTCCGTAACACTTTCGGATCAACTGTGGGGCAATGTGGAGACACCAGGGGACAGCGTTCTTCTGAAGTAGGGGTTCCAACAAGTCCTGCAAAAAGAAACAACAAGAAACAAACATGAGCCAAAGGCCCAGTAAGCCACGCACACGACTTACACAAACAATAACTAAAACGGCGCCGACAATACAGCAGCACGCTCCGTCACCAATTCAAATTCAACTAGTGCGCGCCTGCTGGTTTCGGTCGCACATTACATCAATATATACTAGAAGGACAGGCCGATCCCCTAAATGACAAACAAGACTGCACTGGAATTAAGAAGATGGTGAATAGGCAAATGTGTTCAAAAACGAACCTTTCAAATTCTGGGGCTCTTCATGCCATATATGACCATTCAACCCGCGTGACACATTGATCTTTCTCCCAGTCGGGCTAGAAATTACACTCTAAACCTGACCTTGTTTGTCCTAACAGCTATAGCATAACAACCCTCATCATTTATTCGGCGAATTACCAGTGTTTTAGTTTCCGTTTTCGTCATTCTAACTGCACAAAAGTTAAACTGAAAGTTTGCTGTTTTCTGTGAACCTGTCGAGCATTACAGTTAGGTCCCTAGACTGACATGAAAGAACGATAGAGTTCGATCAGTCCCTAGAAGAAACCTGATCAGTCAGCTGACCATCAAACTTTAAGATGCTAACAAGATGTATTAACAGGAATTTTTTGTCCTAAGCGAATTGCTTTATCAATGCCTTGATTGATAATGAGGAGTTAATTAAAAGCTAGTAGAGTGAAACGCTCGAACCTTATTGGAGATCTGTTGCGGATGTTAAAAATTGGTATGGAAACAATCCTCTGCCTCAAGTACTCAAGTTCTTACGATAAATCGTTAGAATGAACCACTTGCCCTGGGTTGTTATATCCCCAGTCATCCAGCATTGCAAAGACACTTAAGAAATCTAAGTTAGAGCTTTTGAGTAAGACAAACAAACAGTTCTACCGAAATGCTTAGACAGCCGTGGTACCAGAAAGAATGCCTCTAGCCTGCAATGTTTATTCATCCGGTCAACTACACCTTGGAATCATATCGTGGTCGATTATATAATTGTGAACTTTCTGCAAAAGTTACCTATCGAACTCACATTAACATTTTACAAAGCATTAGCTTGATGCTTCATGTTGGAATAGTCACCTATCTTGCTCTCCATTTTCATGTACTGTTTTTAAGAATTATATCCTGCGCAACATTTTATTGTAGTGGTATGATTTCTAATAAGTCAAAAAGGTTACTACGTTGAAAACACACTTTATGAGGTCTACACCGTAACCTGTACGCTGTGACCGGCTCAATCTTTGTTGTGAAAGCATGAAGTGAAAAGAGTTCGGATATGTTCCAGACAGTCAAACAAAATGAATTACCCAGCTAACCTGTTACCTAAGCTGCCGTTAATCCTACAAACACAGCTCGTGGCTGAGTAAAATAGGTTCGTCAACTTTACTTATAAACTAGATTAAACTCTATGCTGCCGGTTTCACGTTTGATGCCACTTATTAGCATGTATACCCGGTGAACCTTAGTCGTCTGTATTACGTATGAAAAGACAGATACTGAGGTTTGTGGTCAATAGCTCATTTACGAATTAGTTGCCGTCAAACTTTATGTAGTTGGTAGATCACTGCTGCTGTTAAATTCAACTAGGTAAGATGTATCAAGCTCCTAAGTGAAGTCATATATAAACTAAAGTAAAGTAGTACGTGTTGAACAGAAAACATTCACTAGCGTGAGTAACTTGGTAATTAGTTTTTAACTACGTATTTTGGTGTTCGCTGTGCTTAGAGTAGGTTGTGTGTTCCAAGTTTATAGGATACGCTTACTGAGAAACGATGACAACCAACAAACCAGTCATGTGCTCCAGGTAAACTTTGACTAGAAAAACATAAAATCGCGCCAACGTCCATTATAAAAATGACGATAGCTTCTACGATCTTCAGACAGACTGGGTTTCCGTACAGTTACAGTGGACGTTGTTTTATTATCAGCACTGATTTGCGAACTCCACTGAGTCTCAGATAAACGTCACAGCTAAATCGCAAATGCGTTAGCATCTACAGAATCCACTCCATCCGATAATATGTACAATGCCACCTAGGATCTTGAGAGAGGCAAACTTTTGTACAGTTCATCTGAGTTCTGTCAACATCTATACTGGTTTGTGAGGTCCGCTTAGTTTTAGATGACTGGCATGAACAACTCACGAATGAGGCAGTAATTAGAAACAATGCATGAATATATCAGTGCTTGTTCTCAAATGCTCACAAATCACTCATTTTTGTACTGCCTGCGTTTAAAAAACAACCGCATAAAACCAGCATTCTATTTAGTACCAGATTCACCACAAATAAGATATTCTGTACACCCTATACTGTGAGTACCTCTAGGGTCACATATCGGGTTGTTATTTCATGTTCCATGACGTTTGTGCTTTTACTGTTCACAGATTAATCGTATACCATTAACGGCTTATTTCATTTAACAGTTCAGGTACAGTAATCGTCAAATTTCCTTCCACTACGTTACGGCGCCGATGATGTACATCATGGACTTCTGTCTGTATCACCTCAAACCTTTCGGAGATGTGATATGAAACAGTATATGTTGCTGATCCTAGTCTTCAGTCGAGTCAGTGTGCCGTTGTGAACTACGACATCGATTTAGAAACAAAATGTAAATTTTTTTACAAAATTCTTGAATCGATAAAAATCAGTCACTTTTATTATTGTTATTACATTAGTATTATGTGCGTGGTGGTAACGTCACACTTGCATCGTGTATTTCCTCTTCATCAGGTTAGTTGTCAAACGTTTTTGCACGACTATTTTTCGCGCATATTTTCGTGATATTCAATTTGCACTTCTCAGTATATATTCAGTTAATTGAATATGACACATACATGCATGACAAAAAGATATATGATTGTAGCGAGTAACTTGTCAGTGCATGTCACAGAAAATTTGTTGAAATAACTTTCATCTTGAGACAGAAATGTCAGAAATTGCCAGGTCGGACGGTAGAAAGTGTTGGCGTACATGCACCACAAAGTTGTAGCAAAATAAACCAAAGGCTTTGGCATTTGCTCCTGGTCAAATGAGTGTGAACAAGTGGTTAGAAAAGAATTACAACTAATTATAGCTGCGTCGTCTTAAGAGGCAAGTTACAGATGACCCACTATTGTTGGATTTTCTCTTAACGAGAAATCCTGCCGGATTTCAAGTCACAGGCTTCATGCCTTATCGTATCATTTTATTCGTATGTTCGTGTCTTCAAATATTCCATTTGCTGAACGTGAAAGATGTATACACAGCTAATTGGGGATTGTATACAGCAATCCTAATTAACCAACCGGTGATCCCATGTCACGTGATAATAGCAGATGCATATCTTAATTCATTGTCGACGACTGCCAGGCGATCAAGTGAACATATGCCATTTATATTTCAATTTAAACTCAACAAAAAGATTGAATATGTTCCAGCTCGTATAGACATAGTAACAAGCCAATATTAACTTGAATGGTAAACGACAGATGTACAAACTGGTGCTTAATCCTACATTGTCTATCACTTTGAACTAACTCGGTGTGCACAACAGTTTGGATAGTTTAACTGACAGTTCAACTCGTATTTATTGTTAAAACTAAGCAGTATGCACAAGTGAACGTATAATTGCAGAAAAATTGTTTTATAGTGATCCTTAATTGAGTTAGAACACGAACTAACTTATATCATTTTCAGTTAGTTACAACTAAATCATGTCTATTCCCTTGGTTGGTACTTCGTTTGCCAACCCGCAAATGGTTGAAACTGAGAGAACTACAGTGCTTGCAACATTTCCGCCCTCTCTGAGAGTCTTTGCTTAGAGATGTGAATCTGGAAACTTACGCACACAAGCTTTGTAGGCTGTCGTTTCTAAATGGTTTGTGATGATGTCTTCGGCATGCTGTGTCCAAAATGACTATGAAGGCAATAAATAATTTTATAAATCATTTGACGTCACTTCTTGAAACCTAAGCGTAGTTATGACTGAACAC
>JTDE01000036.1:313932-334265 GCA_014338405.1 Paragonimus skrjabini miyazakii
GGGTTGACTTGAGGGACCCCACTCCGAGTCTCTGACTCAAAAGTCTCACCTGCGAGACAACAGGATACAGGGTTTTCTTTGGGGACCCAACCAGGAGCCAATGACTCAACAGTCTGACTCACTTGGCAATGAAGGGCTTGCCTAGCCAGAGGGCGCAGTGAAAAAGACATTGATGTCTCGTTCTGAGCACTGCTGCGCGCAGTGGATGTACTCGAAGCTACATCAGACTTTTGAGTGTTAACATATGTTTTTCGACCGTATTGGATAATACGCCGGCGGTCAAGGTCAACCGTTGGGCGATCGGAGTGCTCTTTGTTTGAGAGTACCTTCTCTAACCCCCTTCTTCCTGATACGGAAGATAGCAGTGCCACAACCACAAAAATAGTTCTGCTGTATGCTCATAGGATCGTGCCTCACTGCCTAAGCACTCCTACGCGGTCAGTAGTGCGACATACAATCCTATGAGTGTAACTGCTTTTCGTCTGACTGCTTCTCTTTAGCCTGTCTGACAAGGTTTCACCTGGAAGGAGCGGAGTCCTAGTCAGCATAGCCCGCCGGATCAAAAGCGTACGCAAGCCCGACCATCTCGCCAAGGTAGCGGTATAGGTCGGGGTTTCAGGTCACTCTGGAAAGACTGGTGCTTGATGGGCCAAATGCGTGTTTACAGGCCCATATGCAACCCTGTAATACACATTTTTGTGACTTGTATAACTGCTGAACGTATAGCTTGCGACAAAAACAGTGATGTTTCTTCATATCCAAGTTCTCTACGACTGGTTCCTCAACTCATTCACTGTGATATTTTAGCCTACGAATAAAAATGCATGGAAATTGTGTATCTGTTGAACCTTAACTTGTACGCAGGTATCTAAAACCTGCATCGGTTGAAAGTCATTAATGTCCAGGAATGGGCATGTTCTCAGAAAACAATGCAACCAACCCATTTTCGTGAATATCTGATCTTCATTGTCCCACGCCCGGCAATATCATTCGTTGAAGGTTCGATCGACAAACTGTTGGATAGTTTTGACATGATGACAAAAATATATCTGCCTTGAAACACTCCGTCCAACCAACTCTAATCTATGAAATACCCGATAACAGCCAACATGGTATTCGTACATTCAGCACGAGATGATACCGATTTTCTCCACAAGATTTAAGGTGTTCTCAATATTCAATGGTTTCATTTTTGTGTAGGATATTAAAACTGCGTCCTGTATAGACGTCATTTCCAATTATGCGAACATAACGAATTTTTCCAAACATGCTTTGCTTTCAAAATGATCGTCGGTGGGAATCTAACATATGACCGATTTATCGATTAGGGTCACCAAGTGGTGACCGCGTCACTCACGTAATTTGGACATAACGCACAAGCAGAAGTAGTTAACTACTCATATACGACAACTCAGTCATTCACAATATATGATAAATTAAGCAGTGGTCAGCGTGATTGCCAAAGTTCATCTTCTGGTTTCAGCTGCGATTTGCATTACTGATGAGTTTCATCAAGATCTTTGTTCATATTTGGTGATTCTTTACAAAATAGACTTATCTAAAAATCAGCTTACTACGGAAACTGTCATCACCTGTGCATTTACCATTTTGACTTAGACAGAACTTGAATATTACATTGGTTGGATGGGTTTGGTTGGTATGAGTATCATTACAGTTTTACAAATTCGTAGTAATCACTTCCCACAATTGACATACCTGAAGGAAACGGCGGTTGACAATAAAGCATAGTTGCCAATTAATGCAGGTTAGACGAATTATTTGTACGAACCACTGTTGAGTTCTGATATCCAGTATAATCACTAGAAGGTTTGATTTTTGGGTCCACGAATGATTTTTGATTAAAAAAAGAAGAACCACTAAAAGTTACCTCAGTGAGGAATATCTGATTTTTCAACCGTTCTGGCGTGCAACGACGGAGCCGTCGACTGTGTGAAGGCTAGTAAACAAACTTTTATTCATGCATTAAGACGGCTAACTAACTGTGTAGTGTATGTTAAGACTAGCAAAAAAACAATGGCAATATTTTCATATCAGAAAATCATCCAATCTGCGAGTTTATTGCGTTGATATAATTAACTAGCTGTGGTTAATTAGTCAGGTATTATTCCAGCTAAAGTTCGGACAAATAATTTCCACTAAGTAGCCGCTTACAGAGAGATAGATAGAACCCTCTTCTTGACTCGCTTCAAACTGGAAGACTTCCATGGTTCTAATAAATCTTTAGAGTTTTTAGTAAGCAGTTCACAAACCGTTGATCTACAACTCTCCTTCATTTCGTTGTCAGTTCGATTAGTCACTACATACTAAAATGTATTTCAAAGTAAATCATACAAACATACGTTTGCAAATCATTAACCTAGTTTATTTCAGTATCAGCCTTCACGTGGCCGATTTCCCGACGAACATGGTTTGTTTACCGAAAACTACGTACCTGTTTCGGTGACTGTAGGTCCATCAGAAGAACGTTTTCTTCTGCTGCTGTATCATAAAAATAAGACGCATCTTTGATTTACTCTCTAACATGAATCGCCATAGGTTACTCAATACTTGAACGTGAGATCCGAAGCCTACTTTTAAATTCACGTGATCGTTTTGTGATTGCAGAGAGCGCGTGCGATTTTCATGAATCAGCCATGTTTTTCTGATCGCTCAAGTTACTATCCTCCTCGTTGACTGACTACGGTTATTAGCATCCTATTAACCTGTTTCGTGCGAACTCACTTTTAGGTTGTGGGTGAGGTAGAGGGATTTGGACCAGACGGACTCTGCTTAAACCCTTCCTTATTTCAAGAGATATGAACGATAACGTTCAGGCCGCTTTCGTATTTGGTTACATATTATCATCTTAGGTGAGGATGCACACGTACTGATGATAACATTGGCTCAAGGACCGTTGAATTATTGCTCATTCCATTCTCGTTTGGGTTCTCGAAGGTGTACAGAGCTCGAAAACGGGTTTGCACGGATCGCTTTTATGCTTCTGGTTTGTACCCTATTGAGCGTAGACATCAGCATCACTAGAAATATATCAACATTCGTATATAAACATTCACACCGTTGACCAACTTTTCTAAAAGCTAATACCCAGATTTATTAATCAGAAACTAACGTTTTACGCCATTGTTCAAGGTATGTAGGGTTCACCCTCCTAGTTTGTGCTGATGCTCACTGTAATTGCTGCGTAAGTCTGTTTAGGAAAGATACTCAACAAAGCCATAAGTGTCTGGTTCTAAACATTTTGAGAACTAATTAAACAGTCTTAGGCAACATTCTAACATATGTTACACAAGTTGACAAGTTTAGATTTTTTGGAAAAAAGAGGAGCAACCTGGTGGGATTCACAAAAATTATTGGATGTGGTACTTTTCGGAGACGTCAAGTGGTTAAATTTCTTCAAAAATTCTCAATAATGTGAGGGGAAATTTACAACACTTAAAAACTGCTATAATATTTTAACTTGATCCACGATTGTTGTTTTTGCGATCTGTACTGTAAATAAAACTGTAGGCAAATACTGTACAACTAAATAATACAACTTTTGTTGTGTTTACATCTACACAGGTAACGAAAGGGTCAGTTGTTTTGGTATGCCAAAAACTTTGACGTTTTGAGCGTGTTGAAAACGAAAAACGGAGGCGCTTGTGAATTACATGCCGCCGTTCAATAAGTTTCTACACTGACTGCCGATGACTTATCAGCAAAATCCCTTGTTGCCTAAAACACAACATACAGTTATGTTCTAAAAATTGGTAACGAGTTCAAGCGGCGTTTTGAAAACAAATCAAGGTAGTGACTATGAACAGCTGACAGTACGTTCGTTCACTGTAACGTGAAGAACTTCCTTTTCCAGTTGATCACCGTGCTTTCATAAGACCACTAACGATCGTACACCATGCGAAAACACTTCTGCACAATCTGGCTCATAAAACATTTATCTTATCCTGATTATATGCATGTGAGGTTCGTTCGTTTTAGTGTTTTCCGTCATTTGAAGATAAACAAACTCTTGCATCTCACAATGTACGTCTTCTTCCCCTCTTGCTAAACTGGATAAGGGTAACTCAACGTTTGAAATTTTCAATACTTTTCAAAACGTTTTGTCGTAGTACTTCATGAAACGTTTTTCTTCTTTTTTCCGAACTTACTCGAGTCGTTAGTTGTTATGACGGTGAAAATCGCTGCGACTTAACAGTTATGTCATTTTGAGATCAGATCTATTAATATTTCGTTTTTTCAAACCGCTTCAGAACATCAGTGCGTCGCTTTAGAATGTTCCCCACAAATAAACTGACAATTAATATCAACATACTACTTATTGGGACGATGGATCGGATCATCATTATATGACTGTCTTGCGAATATGCTCAAGCAGTCCCCATCTGGTTCATCCCAGAAGTCTAAGTCAAATAGTCTACTCTATGATCAGGAGATAACATTCCAGTAGCCGTTGATGTGTGCACGCAAGGTTTATCTTTCAAAAGATTACATTCCCATTCGAATGATAGTTAAGATTCATCCAATGTGCTTGCGCAAAATTTGCTATTTCGGTCACTATTTAAGCTACAAAGTTTGATTATTCATTTCTAAAACCCATTCATAACTCGCCACGTGATGCATGTCAATGATCACCTGCCAAAAATTACGTCTGCTTTCTGAATCTTATGTCGGTAAGTGCTCCAAGTTTCACAATCATATAAATCAACAATTTTCCTGTTCTTGCATTTCATACATTCCTACCTTGATGTGTATAAGACGTGAGCTATTATTCGCTGTGTATCATACTGATTTTGTTCGCGATTAGTAAAATTGAGCCCTTCCATTAGGCTCCAACCATGCCATATGATCGTTCGTTATGTGCTCTTTGTGGAGAAGTTCAAGGCAAGCGTTCAGTTCAGCTTGTATTAGTTTTTTCGATGATAGATGCTAATCAAAGCACTACAAATTTGTCTTACTTAGAGTAAACAGTATTTCGTTCTCCATTTTTTTGGTATAAATTCATAGAGAACAAATGTTAACATAACTAGTTCATCTGAAGCATGTTGATACTTGCTCGCTTATATGAGTGTTTGCAAAAACTTCAAGGTCTTGCTAACTTATACATCTGTTGACATAGAGGAAGCAAAAATAATCCAACTGATTTTTTGTTAAAACGATAATCCCCTTCACCTAAGTTGTAAGGAACTACCTAAACATTATATGTGGCATTGCAATTGACAACGGTTGGATTCGTATTACGGCATGTCCAATATGCATGTGCGCTGGTGCTTTAAGAGTGCAAGTAACACAACTGCATGGATTACTTCATAATTTTGTTATGATCCTTTTTCAATTTCATTCGCTAGCCTTTAAAGAAAAATAGGCATCAAATATATTCTCAAACCTTACATATCTAATGTCAATGGGTGGTTGAGTGTTAAAATAAATACCATGAGACCTACTGTGATAAAATGTTCGACGAAATATTATGTAATACAAGTCGCAAGGTGCACTTCATACATATACGGGCACCTATCATTTGAGAGGCACTATATTTCCTGTTCCTAATGCTTATTTACCTCAATTATGCTTGAGGTAATATCTGTGAACATTGTGTCGTACATGAAAACAATTGATAATCGTGTTCACTGCAGTATCTAGACGGACACAGTCTATCACATAAACAGCCCATAGAGAGTACGACTATCAAAACTGAAGTATTCATGGTGTTAGATGCCTAGCAGTCAGAGCTCGTCTTGATTCTGACATGTCCGTTTGACTAATATTACAAAACAAAATTTGATGAAGGAACCCTGACAACACATCTTAGCCATATTCACTTATCCCAAGATCATGGAATTCGGGTATGAGAATGCAGCTTAAATAACATAGAATGGAAAGAAGTAGATAATTGGTCACATTTCAGTACTCTTTCAAATGACACTCGATTGATGAACAAATATGAAGACAGATTGTTAGTTTGACGTAGAAAATCAATTACAAACAGAAGGCAGCTGGTTGAACATTCTCGATTAATGACGTGTGTATGCAACAGCTCACTTTGCCAGCTGTTCACTCTCTCATAAGTACCTGTCGCCGCCAATTCTCGAAACTGTGGAGTGAAAACAAAACTGACTATGAGAAACTTGATTTCTGAAGGAACAAAAGCATGACTGACAGCACTGCGTAGAATTTTTGTTGGTTTCTGCGGCAACATATGTAAAAGTTGGTTTTAATGTTAGTCGGGCGAATAAACTGACACGTTAATTTCACGCAGCTCCAATCTTCCGTACAGTTGATTAACCGTGAGTGTTCACATACCAGCCCTCATCATAGATTGACGGTTTAATTAAATTCCTGTTGTGTTATAAAACAGCATCAAGTTATATCAGCATATACAATTTAGTTGTCTGTCCGCCTAACCGAATTTTTAATTGTGTGCATCATTGGAAACTCGTGAACAAATAACGCACACGTATACTATAGCAATGCTCAGTGTTGAAAGTAAACCCTTCGGTGTAGATATAAACCTCTTGCCTACAGTGTTTTCAGATTCAACGTTGCCAAAACTTGATCGCAACCTCAACATTCCGACAAGCCTTTTGGCTAGCTCACGTAGAAGGGAAACGCTAGACTCAAGTTAATCTCATATTAGAGCTCATCATTGAGGCATATTTTGATCCGAGTAGGAATTTGTACTTCGGTTCTCGTGCTCGTTGGACTCTGGTGTAAACTGTTTCAGACTTAAACTATGAAACATTCAAGTATCGTGTGCTGTCTTAAAAATGAACAGCTGGAGTTCTGTTAATAGTCTTTTTGCGACATTCCGCATTCTCTATGCAACCAGCACCAATTAGTCACTGCGTTTTGCGGCGATTCTGCCTAGAAAGCTACTATATGTCACTCTTCGTAGGCAAAATAGGCTGACCATTGGTGTCTCTCCGCCGTCGTGATGTGTTCCAGCGGATCTGTTGTATGTGAGTTTTTTGCCATGTTTTCTCCGTATGCTGCTTTTCTCCAGTCCCACTGGTGAATAGTTTGGTTTTGCTTCAAGGACAATTTTGACAACAGTATGAACTTGTAAAGATGAACCAAAACATTAACGGATACGTCAAACAAATTGATGTCGACATATTTTTTCGCGAGGTGTCTGTCGAGCAAGTATTGTTTGAGTAGTCTTTGAACAAACCTCACAAAAATGCTACGGGTAGGTAATAATACTCTCCGCGGGGGTCAAACCTTTAATACTATGGTGATTGGTTTATCGCAGCTCCATTCTAAATTCAATAAAAAAACATTTACAAAGTGAGTAGAATAATATAGATATTTCAAAATGTTTACCACTGCTGCTCACCGGATTAACGCAGGTTCCTACATGCACAAATATTACACCAAAAAGAGGCAGCACACTTTCAGTTAGATATTTAAAAAACGATTCAAAACGTACCTATTCTGACGATCAATTTATCATCTTCGCTAGGTTTAATTTGAAATCAGTCGCTGATAAGAAATCCAACTAGCTAGTTTCAAAAAGAAACACTAGACTCGATCTTCACTTCGGTAAGAGCTCGTCAGTAGTATACATCCTTGCGACGACCAGGACTAGAACTCCAGTCATGTTTTCTGAAAGCAACCGTATTGATTAGTACACCATTTATCTTCCATTAGACCCAGACGGGTTATTATAAGCAAGTCTTTGGCCATATTCATAGATGAGTAATGCTCAGATAGTGTCAGACTTTTATGAGACACGGTAACAGTCCTGTTGGCACTCAGCGGTGACCTCATGACTATGACTTTTCTTCAAGTTGAAACCAAACATTCTTGGTCAGCCATGTTGACCATCGCACCAATTGCTACGTATTAGGTAAAACCGAGTTCTCGTATCCGACAGCTCATTCACTTTCACCCTTGTAATTCACTGTGAATGACATCCAAACAGACATTGACCAACTCTGAAATTATTCGTTTGTAATCTAATCGGCAGTTTTAATAAAATCGGCAGATTTCGACCTCACCCGGGAATCTCAATGGAAGGGTTATTATTGCCATTTGTGGACGGTGACATTGTTCACTATTCACATGATTGGACAACTCAATCACTGTTTACAAGCAAATGATGTGATACATCATCTACCAGGTCTAAAGCGATATAACTGACTCAGTACTTAGCACGGTTACATTCTAAAGGCTTGGTCGTAGTTCAAAATTCCAGCCGTTGAAAGCACTTCTGTTGAGCTCTAAAATGAGCGACACTCAATTACAAAAAATCCTTTCAAAGTAGGATGGCTAAAAACTTTTCCTGAACGTGAAAGCTGTAATCAATAAAATCCTCGATTACTCATCAATAAAATATTTGACGTTTAAGTTAAGAGGTGTTTTCTTTTTCGTGACGCAGTCTTCGACCACAACAGTTGTAGAGACTAGATATGGTGTTTGCATGAACTACGGAGTTGACAGCATAATTCGTTAATCGGTGGTGAGCACTACTTGCCAGGTAACTTCGAGACTAATGACCAGAGGTTTGTAACCTCAGGGGAAGTTTGACATATTGGTTCAGATCTACAAAATAAGCTTGGTCCTCACCATTGATGAACAAGGTCACTCTGGCTGCAGTCCAAATAGTGTACTGCCCTCGGATATTTTGACATACAGAATGTCATTGATGCAACAAAAATGAGCAAAGCCTTATTGTTTGACACATTTTTTTTCCATTCATATTGTCTTAGTACGGCAGAACTTTACATTTTTGTTTAACTTGACGACGCCGATTCCAGAAATCATTCCGATAAATTGCCAGTTATTAAGAAGGTGAACAATAAAAACAGTTAACAATTTCATGGGTTCCTGTTTTGGTTTGTTAGACTTCAAGTTCATGGAACGATTCAAGTGCAGATAAAGATTTAGGGAATGATAGTTAATAATCAGAATGATGCAGTTGGTTGTTTGCGATACCCAAGTGATTTCCACTTGAGAATTGCTAGTGGCAATTAACCCGTTTAAACTTGAATTTCAAGTTAGTAGTGAATGATCACGTGGGTATTTACCGATGGAGTTTAAGCCTCTCATCTAGTTCATTTGACTTGAAGAACATTAATTAAAATATGCAGTATCATTTTATAAATGGTCAACCAGTTTTCTTTTTAAGGATTTCTAACGCTTCATTTAATGCTAAACATTCAATCACGATTGCGTGGACTAGCAATTTTGAATACCACGTCCGCTGTTTTTGATTAACTGGTCAACAACGGTAGTGGCATCCCGTTATTCTGCAGATATTTTTGAACTAATCAGAATTGTTGATCATTGTCGCGATTGTTATTAATATATATAACTTTTTAGAAAGGCTTTCACAAACACAAGTTTATCCAGTGCGCGGAGACACAATTTCAGCCAAGTTAACTTTACTACAGATAAAAACTTTTCTTTTCACATCTAACTAAACACTGTGAATTCTAAGGTCGAAACTTCCATAAACTGACCTTATATTTTCTCCACTTAACTTATCAACAACGGTTGTACTACACCGTGATTTATACACAGATAATGTGACACTTTATTTAGAACTATTTGTTATCTGTGCGTTGCCTAGCAACCACATGAAGCGTTTTATGTTTAAAAGATATTGGATAATGTATATTCTCAATTGGAACGACAATTATCGCGTAAAGTGTATGGTTAGTATACTTGTAACTGTAGTCTCTAGATAAAGTGAGGAATCTCTGAGAAACTATGGTAAAACTGATATAGGCTGATAAAACAACTTTATCTGATAAAACGTGAGTAAATCGTCACATAGTGTTATCCCCAACAGTAATCATGACGGCTACAAGTGTAAAAGGTTGCTCTGTCTGAAAACAAAACCTGTGCAATCCGTCTAGTTACGATTTCTTATTTCCACTGAAAAAATATCGCTGTAATTTTGATTGTAGAAGCAGCTTTGGAACGGAAATTCATCTCACACATTCATCTGTTTTCATCTGAAACGGTTTTCATAAGTCGGTCAGTCTAGTTAAAATGCACCTCTGAGGCATCGTTAATACGGCAAAAACTTCGGTTCGAAACCGAACAGTCTAATCAAGAATCTGACGATTTGATCAGATAATGCACCATTAACCCTGAAAATATCTGCACAATACTTGTGTCAAATATTCGGAGTAAATAAAATGTGACCGACAAGAGCCTAATATCCATAGATTTAGCGGTTTAACTACCGCTCATGTGGCCAACACAGATTCAGGTGTGGTTAGTAATTCGTGCAGATTATTTCGAAGTGCGCATAACTGCACAACATGAGCAATCAATCAGAAAAAAGTAGGCAGTTTAGTTGGACTGGTCTCAATCTCAGGGTTATAGACAGAATAGAAATAAAGAACCATTCAGAAGAGAAAACTTTCGGTCCGGATTTGACAATCCCAGCTGCCATGGAAAGGCACCCTATATAATTAAAAGACCCTCAGACAATAAGCTTGCATTAATCCTTGTCACTGGGTCGTCTACCAAATGTCCGAGAGGGGATTAGGAACATACCTATTTCCTTAAGTGCGTAACATAGAAGTTTGACAAGTCAATAACAAGATAATGAAGAACTTACTGAAAGCTGTTCTGTGGTCTAAAGAAAGGGAACATATTCTCATCACCGCAGATTTTGTTAGGGTCATTCATGTGTGACAAAGCAACTGACTGCTCACAGTAAGTTTCCCTAGTTATCTAGTATACACTCATCTAAGAATGTTGCCGCAGTTTATTCCGGGATCCGTTAATGAAAAGCCCGTTTGCCGATAAATTTCTGTTTTTTTTTAAGAGCTATATTCTTGTTTACTTCCAAATTATCGACGAACACGAGTAAAAGAAAGCATAGCCAACTCTTTCTCAAAAGTACGGAATCATCAACAGATTCATGTATTTGTCTGAACTGAGTGAACTCATTGGGAAAGAAAACACTAAAATTATTGACTAGTTAAATATGCCTTCCAATTGTTTCTCTCTTCTATCGTAAGCACATTTAAAAATAGAAATAAACTAATATTACTTTCTTGTGTTTGCTAAGACATGAATTTGAGTGATAGCTACATAAGGCAGATTGCCATGGGTATTCTCAAATTAAAATCCCAGTTCACTTAAACAGCAACAGATATAAGATGCAGTAATTGAACATCCTATCCGACGGAAGCATAGAAATTGCGGCAGTGAACCGTTGGATCTACACAAGTTGCGAAACAGGTTGACCACTCGAGATGTCATATTGACTTTAAAATGATTTCGCTTCACTGAAGGTTGACTGAACTGAAAGAGTTAGTATTGTGAGTGAACGTAATAAGAAATAGTTTACGTGATACGTTGCTGTCTTTCCAAACTTTGGGTCTAGTAGTATAACGAACAGCTTTCCGCCGCTCCATAGTGTTTGGTCGCTCATCTGATCAATCTACGATAGAAAGGCTTATGACAATAGATTAAGTAATTTTAGAGACGCTGGTAACTCGTGAGAATAACCTCTGGTATTGTTTAACCCATCTGTACATTTTTCCGTTTGATTACTGTCGTCTGTTGCAGTAAGTTGATTAAGCGGTGACCGTGAACCTTAGTGATGATGATTATAAGTAAAACGGACGGTCGGAAGTCAGCTGATGGTTTTGACAAACTTTAGATGATATCCATATGCTCATCGTCTTGCAGGTCACTCGATTTAGTTTCACGCCTTTTTAACTGGTGCATCTGTCATATCGGGTAGTCCTTCGGTAGATTGACAGGGTTGCTTATTGTGATTTGAAGATTGACCTTATTTCTATGACTGTGGCTTTAAATCAGTTGACTGCTGACCTTTATCTTTTTCTGCGATAATTCCGTATCGGGTTGATGTGAATTACAGTACAGGTGTGGATCTACTTCCATTCAACGCTGATCAATGTACTATTTTTCGGCTTGCAGTCAATGGCTTTTTTGACCTGCTGGTTCGGTGTTAAACGTAATGTTTTAACGATGAACGTCTTTTGCGTGACTTTATTTCTTTTGGTTGTATTATCGCTCATTCTACAGACGATTTTTTTCGGAGTACAGATTGGCCGGTGTCGCCGTCAGCGCTGCGATAGCTAGGTGTAGTGTTCACTTGGTCAATATCTAACTTTCAACCGACACCAGCAGAACCAGACAGGGTGCTTTTAGGACACATCGTCACACTTTCTGACTGAGATAAATTCTTTTGTGATGCAAACTTCACTGTATGAGAAGTCCGTTCAGGCACTGCCTCGTTTCACTAACCGCTCCAGGTAAAAGTCACCGAGTGCACTCGGGTCAACGTTCGTGATCAGATCCTCTTTGGGCTTTAAAAACCCAAATAGGAATACGCATGTCATGCAGTCTCCCACTACCGTAACGTAGAATGTATTGGAACGTGTCCACAGTTTCGGTTCAGAAGAACTGAGCAACTGCCTGAACAATGACCAAACGGGAACCGTTGACAGACGGGGCGAGCAGTTCGTCTTGTCACTTATTGATGACTTTAGTGATAACAGTAGAACGTTCCTGACTACAAAGTCTCCTCTTACCGGTCTGGCTTACCTGGCCCATTCCCTCTTCAGAGGGACACATGGCACAGCCCATTAACAAATCCAGCATTTCTGGTCCCCCCCCGTGGTGGGCTTTTCAGTGCTTAGTCGGTTGGGCTGTTGGCTAAGGACGCTGGTCTTCTGCATGAATAAGACCACGGTAGATTCTCCCAACAACGCCGAAGTGTGTGGTCACACAGTCAAACCTAATGGATAAAAATTCAGTCAGCGTGTCGGGTTCTCCTTTTTGTCCTGTTAAGGCCTTTTGGTAATGAGTGCTCAATTTTCCTGTGAGATCATTCCTTCGTTCTTTGTGCGGTCAGTGAACGCAGACTGCCGTGTTTCAGAATCCAGGTATGGGTTGAGTGACAACTAACCAATACGGCACGAGGATGCCCTCCACATTCGAAAACAACCTTTAGTGCACTTTCCTCAGTTTGAGATTATTTCCAAAAACTACTGTCTCCCTCGTTGTTTCTGTCACTGTAAACAAGAGTTACCTCCATAAGGCAAAACACAGTTGGAAAATGTCGGCACTTTAAATTGTTCATTCCCTAGAATACCCCCTGTGTTTCAGTGATGTTCTCCAGAGATTATCTGACCAATATGTCTGCACTGTGTTTAGTCTCTGGAGCTGCTCCAATGATGTCGAGTCAAATAACGGTTATCCTTTGGAAGTCTAATCAGACATTTTTAAGGCGTGTCTCCTTGCCCTTTGTCTTTTGATGACACTCATATTGAAGTGATGTTGGTTATTCATGATTGAAACACAGTCAAATGCCTGCAAACAAACGCAACGTACCTGACTGTACGAGTGCTCCTGTGCATTCTGTTGCGGTAAATAAAATTTTCCTAGAGGATGACGTGCACTGTACAAGCAAAAATTCTACTCTGACTGTTCATAAACTCTTATGAGTGCTGAGTTAACGGAAACCTTAGTTAGAGCATGTACTATGCCAACCTAATTACACTTTGCTTGAACAAAGGTAATGAAAAAGACTGCAACAACGACGGCAGAATCCCCTTATTAAGTGTTCTTGGGAAATCCGTTAGCTGCAACAGGCTATATTCATTAATTAGCCAAATGCACCTAAAGTCTCGCTGTGGGTTTGGCACCAGCAGATTATTTATCCGTAAAATAATTTCCAGCCCGAAGAAAACTGTCGCGGGCAAATTCGTGCATCACATATCTATTTTCCTACTCCAACAAAGGTTTCCGACTCTGTTAGCAAAGTTATTTACGTGCTAATCTCCAGATGATACCTCTGTTTAGGCTTTTCAGACCAGTCTTATCATTTCGACATGTATCGTTTAGCACAATAGCACATCCTCAGTATTTTGGCCTATCACCGACAGGGTGATACAGGATTGTTCATTTATACAGAAACATTGTCAATAGGGTTCTGTCACTTTCGCCTCTGTCGCCTCGTAATTTAAACGTCAAGGTTTAGATCTGTTCAGAGAATGACGCCAGGCTACACAATGCTATTTGACTTTTGACAAAACAGATGGTAAACCAATATTGATCACAGAACTAACGCTCAAAGATAATGAGGAAGTTTTACAGGAACTGATCACCTAATCTTGGGCTTGCAAGTGCACAATGTGGACTAACCATTAACCCAAAAAGGGGAAAATGAAGTCTTGCAGTCGATTACATTCCCAATAGTCATATTGGCAAACGCATTCTCTACTTGGCTAAGAAATTCGTCTAATATGAATCTATATCCTTCAATAAGTTTTACTTTGAAGATTTGATTGATCAAAGTATCGCCAGAGCAGAAGCAGCAGTGGCCCGACTCTCTTGAGAAGTAACAGGATTCTTCACTCACCAGCAGGAAAAAAACGGTGGTGTCCTAAACTACAGTGCTGCTTACTTCGAAAGACAGCAAAATGGTAAAACCGAACAAACGTTTGTAACGTTGTCTAAGCACACTCCGCCTCATGTGCCACATATTTGTATTCGGTATTAAGTGGCGGGGCAGTGTCCTTAACAGAGATTTCTGTAAAGCGAGCATTTCATAGTTTTCAACGTGTCTAATCAATGAAGCCTAAAATTGTTAGTATCTGGTATTAAAATGGAAAACGGTAAAACCCCGGAAGACGTGCTATGCAGTGAATTTGGTTTGGTCCAGTCCACTAACCAGAAAGATTAAACCCAGCCGGTTAGTAAGGACGATCAGTCAACATCACTTTCTAAGCGATGTATACAACAGAACACAGCAGGAGATTGATAACTCTCCAGACAGATATGCCCAAGTGAGATGAGGATGGAGGTCAGCTATGGCGGCAGAAAATGGAGGTACAACTCTGAAGGTCAACCCCGACACAGGCAGCAACTTACGCTGTCGTAATTGCAGTAGAGTATGCTACCCCAGAACTGGATTTCACTGCTACCGCATGAGCTGTACGATCGTCCGAGGAACGGTATAATTCATCGTCCATCAAAACGAGTGGACGGTATCATCATTGGAAGCGATCAAACAGATAACCGTAAGTCGCCTATGAACCAACTACAATGTAATAATAGTTGTCATATTTTAAACTTATCGTAAGTTTTATGTGAACCTGTGACTATAATGTCGAAAACATAACGAAACAGTCGTGTTGAGATCGATGGTAGAGCTGTGTCTCACCTGTTTCAGTCGTACTCTGTTGATATTTTAATTTAAGAACTGATAACCGATTTAGTGATGGAATTCCAAAAATGAACTTAAACTATATGGCAACTATGTCAGTCGTATCAAGTGGCTGCTGATATATCTGTATGAAATAATTAACTTTCTGTATCCTCTGCTTGTTTTCTCGCTCGGTAAAGCTAACGGTAAAACATTTGAAGGTATGTGATTTTGGACAGGGTATTTACAAGAAAGTCAAAGTAGTAACTGTTGGATAGGATACGTCTCGTAGTACACCAACCGGTGGAGCTGTTCCGGACGAGTTATTGGGCTACCAGCCTAGTTCAGCTTCAGTTCCGGAATATTCCCGCAGATACCAACTCAACACATATTCATGGAGAAGCCGTGTAATATAGAGCAGGAATTTACGGTTTTGGGAATTACCTAAGAAATTGGGGGATGGTTTGCATCCATCGGAGTATGAACCGTCATGTCAACATATGTCATCTGACTGCAAACCACTCAGCTGAGCGTTGTAGCAAATATATACCTAAAGCACTTTTTTGCGAGGGGTGTGCAATACTTTAAGTTAATTTGTTACCTTGCTATCTTCCGCTTCGGAAATGGTCCATTTGGTTACTTTCAAATGAATTGCATTCATAGTTGTTGTATGTGCATAGACAAAGAGATGTTCTAGCAAACCTCTTTGTTATTTGCAGAGCTGATAAGTGGTGATTACTGTTACCGCGACGAAAATTTATAGCATGACGACGATTTTATGGGACAAATATAATAGTCACTAGGCCAGTGAATGCTAATGTGTGGTATTCATAAAGTAATGCTCTGCCACGTATGCAAGTAAATACTTACCGGTTTACTCGGCTGCCCTGAGGAGAAACAATGAATGCTTTGTTAACTTCGAACAGAAATATGTATAGTGAGGGATTCCAATAGGACCGAGATTGGAGATTGATGCCGCAGATCAGAAAATTCACCCGAATGCGAAATCCGCGAAATGGTATGAGTGATGTTCAAAGTAAGAAGACCATGTCCCCAAATACGCAATGAAAATCGTGCCGGTTGTTTCAACATTTTAGATATTCCCCTATCATCTGTCAATTAGGTCGACATATTTTCCATGGTAATGGTTATGTATATTTTTCACATAGTCAAAGTTTTGCTCCTGTTGGAAGAAAACCCAGCCACTTCTGTTGCGTCCTGGCATGACCCACTCGTTATTACAGACCTGGATGAGGTAACCTCACTCCGTATGAGCTCAATCAGCCAAATTAGGCAGAATGAAGTAACGATCACTCATGTTTGAAAAATCAACCAAAAGCTGCAAATATGAAGGACGGTTTGGCCATTTAAACTTACAAATTTAAATTGAATTAATGTAACCAATACAACTAATACAACTAGATATGGGAAGCTACGGTTGGCGGCATCCGAAACGGATTAGCCTGTCACAGTGACCGAAGCCAAAGGACGCCTGCGCTATAAACCATCACCGCAAGTGGCTTGCGCTGCACCACTTGCAGTTCCACTCACAAACCACGTATCCGGTGTAAACCCGAAGGAATAAGACCAGTAGGTTTGCGAGTGAGTAGGAAGCTACAGTCATTTATAGAAACACATGTGAGAAAAGCAACTATACCCAACATTGGCGAAAAGATTTGAAAACTGGCTGTTTAGTTAGAAGTTGAGACAAGCAACGCACTACTCACAGTCAAATGCATCTGATCGCTTAAGCTAAAACTGTTTATGAAATTAGGCTATTCCGATTAACTCAAATGGACACGGTGCTCAATGGTCACCAATCTACATGGACTGCCGCTACCACACTCCTAACTTTAAAAGAACGTAAATTTATCGTGTCATTCATTCTCAATATAAAAAGTTGGGTTTTGTTGTAACATTGCTAGCAAGGTATGCTCTACTTATGGCAAGAAGTTCGTCCTGCTGAACCTCTGGGAGGGTGAAACAGGAAATAAAATGTTATGAACGATTGTTTTTAGTGAGTTTTTTAGTAGGTCAAGTCAATTACAGGGACAACCGAATGACTGTTGTAACCGAAAGTAAGCAAAAATAAAGAAGCGATTAGCCACAGTAGTCAAAACCAAAACGTTCGTCGAAATAGGGTTATAACAGCTTCCTACAAAAGGTTATTGACACGTGGGATGACGTGCTATTAAGATGGTTAATGTCCGACATATTTACGTATGTTACTCATTACAACCCAATTGAAACTGCAGGGACAAAGTAGCCAAGAAAGAGTGCAAGTTGACAAGTAAAATGATCTCGACCAGCAGTAACCTCAATAGACGTAGTCGCTGACTCGTACTCGGCTATTTCTGTCTAGGATTGTGCAACGTGATAATATCTTACCCCCCTAGGACATTTTGTTCCGCTTGGCTGTGCTCACTTTGAAATTTGTAATTTGAGACCCTAATTAACTTTTAATTATGAGTAACTGTCTGTATGTTGATAGGATGTCAAATCAAAGGTACACGGACCTACTTCGACCACTCCGTAATCAGCTTATAGACTACAGACGTCAGTTAGACTCTCAGCAGGTGGATAAAACCACGGATTTCAAAGTCGTTGTCATGACCGCAGACTATTCACTCCGTGGTTATTCGGCTGATCAAGCTCAGGGGGTATCGTGTGTCAAGTTTGTAGAAGACCTCACAATGACCGAGATAACTGAATACCGTTTGACACATAGACGAGTGGCAACCAATGAAGCGTAAGAAACCAGACCACTGTCAATTTTCCATTGAATAATTTCCGAGTAAGAAAGATACAACACTGTGGATACTCGACTAATTTCCGAACAAATTTCACAGCAACTTTAAGGGCATGTACAGCAAGGCGCTTATAAAACAAAATGGACGATAAAGTGAAAGATGAAAAAGCGCTGAAATACCGACCTTTACAGTCAGTGTAACTACTGTGACAGTGACAACCTTGTAAACAGTTATTTTTATACACACAACAATGGTTAGAAATCTGGAACAGCAACCGTTTCTAAAAAACCTATTGTCCGACGGTGTGGCGTTTCAGACAGTCCTCAAAACGTGGTTGCCTTATTACGTTAGTTGTCTCCTGATAGAATGTCAGCAGCAGAAGACGACTCAAGCATCAGGTGTCTGTCTGCAGCTGCGCCGTCAAGCTGTGTGTGATCTGTCGGCAATTTCATTTAGGAATTTGCTCCATGATCAGCGATTCACACTGGAGTTCATTCCTGCCCGTGTAGGCTGCTCCGCATCCACGTCGTTATTTGTACGTGATACCTCGATTAATCAATCGCCAGTTCACATAGGTTGCCAAAATCCAAGACTTCCTAACCAACGGAACTGGAACAGTGGGACAGTTATTACCTGCACCAAAACTAAGAAAATGGAGGTTAACTGGTTGCTACATAATATTCATATTTACGGAAGAACACAGAATTCGTCAAGGTTCCCGACCGAAGTTCGATGTCAAAGTCCAAGTAACCGTTCAGTTAACATGTAGTCTCCAGGGAAACTAACTTCCATAAACACTAATTTCGGTAAAAATAGGTCTACTCGTTCGAACTCTGTACGCCGTGAACTTTATCCATACCAGTATATACACACCAACCTGTTCATATACTCAAACGGTATACAACTCATTGAATAAGACCCTGTTCTCTTCCTGTGGTAAACAGACGAAGATATAATAGATACTTGCTGTCAGTTTCCATAATAAACCAGGAAATATGTAGCTGATATTTTTGGTGCAACATATCATTATCCGCTTCATTTCGTATCCCGAAATTTTAATTTCTCTATGGTAGTAAATCGGATAATATGGCGAATGGACGACAATTTCGTCCAACGTGACGAGTATGAATGCTTATCTTCGTAATCTTGGCAGGAGTTTCAAAACCATCCTCCCAATACAACTGTTTCATTTTTTCTCAGGTTTGGCTGTAGTTGTTATGCATGTCGTTTGGCAACGTTGTGCTTAATATATTCGAACGGGGAAAAAATGTTTTGAACAGGCAATTTCGTTCTATGAATTTTCGTAAGTCCACACGGTTATTGAACGTGAATCTCAATTAACTGAAGATGACTTGAGGAACAAGCGAATTCAGTAGTTCTTTGTTGTGTTGGAGTTACAGAGATGATCAAATGCCCATTTCTAACTCAGCAGATATAAAAATACCCACGCGCCTAAAGCATACTCCTTGGTTAGCGGGCAAGGTTTCCTACAGTTTATTGATAACCAGGTTTGGGTCAATAACGTGACACTTCCCATGGTACCCATAATCCGATCGTGAAAAAGTACTTCGCAGAAAAACGATAAAAATCCTATTCATATTAGTTCATGTTAACCCTGTCAGCTTTTACAGTTTTACCAGTCAAACGCTGAACGGCTGTCGAGAAAATTTTCGTAAATGAAAGATCGACGTCAAAGGCGCAAGTGTGCATGGAAATTGATTGTAACTCACTAAATATTGACGGCACCAATGTCGATTAACTTGTACGCAAATTTGGAAACTGAGACATGGTTATATGGGATAAATTAATTTCGTGGAAAAGAAGCACTTCTTTTAAGGCAGTCAGCCGTCTTCCAACTGAGCTACGTTGAACTTACAGGAGATTTCGATAAATCAGAGACTTTACAGAGGCTTGCGAATGGAATTGTATATGTTCGCGTCGTAAATAATAAAATCAAGGTTGTTTGACAAGAATTAGAGTGTCTTGTCAGTTTATGACTCGAATCGTGCTACTGAACACGTTTTTGCAGTAATCTTTATTAAAGAAAACCCTAAGCTGCGGCCAGTGGTTGAATTGTTGATTTAACTTCAGATCCAGGAACGGTGACATTATATTGGACAGAATATGACTCAAGTCACCTTCGCAGGTTTGTGCTTATGGTTCCGTTTGTTTTCGAGTCTAACGTGATTTTGGGTGTGTGAATTATTTGAAAATTATCTTTTCAACGCCTATATCTGGCGGGTTGATTCTTGACTGAGTACAGTAATTCTTTTATCCACTGGTAAGAGATGGTGTACTCAATATACGGTCCTTATGATTTGTAGATTGAATGGACTATTGAAACAAGTAGATCGAACTTGGTGTCCATATGAAAATCTGTCTCATATATCTAGGGGGCGTTTTGTCATGACGGAAATTCCGAT
>JTDE01000036.1:334445-404317 GCA_014338405.1 Paragonimus skrjabini miyazakii
TTTGCACGAATACTCAGTCTTGGTCCGTTGATTTGTCGACATACAGACGTTATTCAAATGAAACAACTTTTAACCTGTTGGTAACTAGATCTGTCCTAAACAGAAGAACAACTATATGTAGATGTCATATTGTTTTGGCTCGGTAAACTCCAGATACTTTTCACTATTGTAGCCAAAAATATGGAAGCCAAACAAAACGTGTGTCATCGAAGAATATTAGGGAGTTGTGGGTGATGTAAACTGATAAATGCAATTGCATTTTCCATAATCAAGCATGTTATCAAATTGAACTGATCCACAGAAAAATTATACGTTTCTAAGGTTCCGTATTGGGCTTGATTTTAAAGAACTGGGAAATCCAACTACCTGTTAATCCCAAGTTAATGGCACAGCGCGTGGAACTACACTTATTCATACAAACAAAAACCAACTGAGACGCGGAGGTAGTTGTTTTATTATATTGTATACCGCTTGAAACTGTCAACTGGCTTTACGAATTGCAACCGGTTACACGGCACAATGCATGACTGATACCTATACAATTTTCGGGCTTTTATGTAACCATTTGGTACTTCAGTCTACTGCACAACAATCACGTTTAAAATGGAAAGATTATACATTTCATAATTACATATAAAAGGAAGAAATGCCGCTAAGATGTTAGGAAAGGTAAACAAAATTAAATAATTGATTGCACTAATAACGTGTTTCTTGTGGAACCCCAAAAAGAATACTTGAATCATACCAAAACGCGAGTGATTACTTCGGTTACATTAAAGAAGACGGAATATACAAAGAATGCGACTGGTCAAGATTCCCCGAGATGAATCCAACTGTGCTTGCTGGCTTCTGGATTAATCGTCTGTTACGCAGAATAATTCTGGGAACATGTGAGATTTGGTACTATTTCAGACAGTCGATAAGTAGTGACGTTTATTTTGCAGTAATTAGATAAGAACAAGAAAAGTAAAGTAGAAACGTTTCCATAGTAACGGAAAAATCGAATGCAGAGTATTCTTAATTCATAAAATGATTGTAAGGCCACTTAGAGTTTCATGCATTCATTTTACTAAAAAACTGGACAGATTTGGTTTATCTCGCGATTCGTTGAACGAATTATGTTGTGTGATTGATGTGGAATGCATTTTTCCATTGTGAATTAGATGGACGGGCTCTGTTAATTAATATGGCCCGGAGGTTACTAGTCAGAAATTTTCATTGTAAACTAAAGCATGTTAGACAGAATTAATCTCTCAAGTAAACGGATGCAACTATACCACTTCAAAACGGTGAGATAGTAATTGAAAGGAGATTGACAGGCGGGTAAAAATATCCAAAACTGTTAACGTAGCGAGTCGGGGGATCTTACTTTATAATAGCAAGCATACAATCAACGAAAAAGAACGTTTCATCCCGAGAGAGAAAAAAAGATGATTATTTCATTCGATTTTGAACATATTTGCAAGTACTTTCCAAACGAAGAATGCATCGAAATCGCAAACATCTGTACGGAGAGTACCGCACATCCTGTAATCCTTTGGAGAGTAGGATGATTTGTATGACCGTAGTCACGAATGTACCTGTACATTATGGGTCGAAGTGGATAGAACAACACGTGACACAAGGAGATAGTTGAAAACAATTTGTCTTCAGCAATGAAAGTAAGTTCATGTTGGATGAGTCTAATGTTTGACTACTTTATCAGTACGACTAGCAAAATGACACAATTAATGTGTTTCCCTAAAGTATACCAATAATTCGTTGATAGATCAAAATGAATGTTCTCAGAGGGAACACTGAAATGGTAATGGTGGATTAGTTGTAATCGTCAGTTTCGAACACCTCGAGGCACACCTATTACCAATCGCTGCTCGAAAACTGTGTTGGAAGTGTGTTCTAAGCTAGATATTGCATTGACACGCGTATTTAACCCCTGTTGAACACGATTTATTCCCACGGAAAGAGTTAGTATGGATATCATGGAGACCAGACATGAACCAAGAATTGAAACCTAATTAACATCATCACGGAAGTTTATACGAGAATGAACGACGTCTCAGACGCAGTCAGATTACAGGTAGCAGTTCTACAGGAATGACGTGAGGGTGATCACTTAAAACTAACTTGTTTTTTTAGTGAAGAAAAAAGGCACACATTTTGTAGACCTAAGGATTATTGCCTCAAATAGTGCATTCCAACATAACCTCATGATTTGTCAATTTTATGTTCAGTGTCGCTCCCAGTTTTTTAAGTATAATAACATACCTCAAACATTATGTTCTATGTTTTAAATATTTCTGTAAAACTGAACTGTATAAGTTCAGAATTGGCGGAGGTAGTGTCAAACGTCGAGTGACCTTGTAATTTGCTTACATATTGCGGCTGTGGAAAACAAACATTGCGGAAGACGAAAGTTAAATAGCATTCAAAACTGACTGCACGGCTCACAATCTAGAGAGATTTTTTGTTTGCCCTACTTCAAGAATGAGCGTTTCGTCGAGTTTTATTCTTTCGTTTTAGTTAATCATTAGTATATATATATATCGGTTGTCGTACTGGATGTAAACGTCCGGACCTCGTGCTTTAGTTTTACTCACTATTTGTTTGACTTTATATGTGATATGAATTGTCAGTCACAACTGAAAGTCCAGCCGCGATTGATTGCGAATGGATTAATTTTAGTAAAACTATCATCAAGACACTTTACCTGAGCTACATGTGAGCCACATTGCTAACATGGTTATAAATGTTGTGACGTCACAAAGGATACTCAGAGAACGGCGGATTTGTAACAAAAAATAGCCGGTTCAATCCCCCATTTAGATTATTTCTATTTACTGAGTCCAGACAAGAACGAAACTGGTTGTGTAGTGTTGATTTGAGGGTGAACATTAAGGAGCAGTAAAAATACCTTCAAGACACCTTATCCGAAACGGTATGTATCCTCAGCGACACGAAAAACATGATTTAAATATGGTAATAGGTGGTGGCGATTTTTCCAGACTAATTTGGCATCTAACATGATTGGGAGGTAAGCGAACGTTCAACCCTACTTTACATGTGGATGTAGCTGGGCTATCTTTTATTTGTTTTTGTTCCCTTCTGGTTGTTTGCGTAGCTTCTGTGAACAGTTCAGCTTCACCAAAAAGAATAGGTGAGTGTTTTCTTAGTTACTAAGCATTACAAATTTTCATTTAGCGTACATCGCACGCAAAAATTTCTGTTCGCCTGACATTAACCAAACATAAACTGCGGATAACTTTTCGCCTCAACATTCCAGACGTTCAGCGTAAATCGAGGGTTATACTGATTGCGATTCCCAATCTTGTCCATAGTTCTGTTAACGTATAAGTAGATGATTTGAAAGAACTGCAAGTTCGCCTTGTAACAAATTGTTGTGATCGAAGCTGTGTACTGTCTTCCGTATGAGGGCACGGATAAACACTGCCTTCAAAATAACCCTGTCAACTGACGACGTAACAGTTGACACGTATAGGACACATATGGTCACCTACTCCAGCGAAACTAATGTGCTACGACGTTTTCTACTGCACAGAAATCACAAATAAAAATATACTTCTTTTGTCACCAGAAAGTCCTTCCATTCGCTAATACTTTAAAGGAGATATGCAATCCAAACGGTTACTCACAAGCCCGGCTAAGTGCAAACAATTCAGCCTGAAATACTAATCATCACTGACTGCACGTACATGGTAACCAAATTCACACAACCCCGTACGATTTCCATGTATCTGAGCAACAGAGTAACGATGGACGTGTATTTGGTTTTAGAAACACACCGAGAACAGGGTGGAATTTGAAAGCCTTCCAGTGGTTACATTTTAATAGATTATACTGACAGTAATGAAGATAGGTGTACTCCTTTTGTCAACACTGTTGAAAATCAACTTCTCTAGGATTTGGAATCAAGGAAGCAAGCAAAATATCAACCATAAAATATTAAAATAAATTCATACCGTTATAGTTGGAACCTCTTGCTTTACTATTTGTTATGACTAATCAACGTAATAGTTCTTTTTCTGAACAAATTCAAATTTTGCTGAATGGGTTTGCCAGATGGAATGTATCCAATATTGTTTGGTATCCTATCTTAAACGTCTCACAGAGAAAGATGCAGAAGTGTTTATACCATGTTCCCTTTTTACGTATCTGATTTACAAACCAATCGGTATGGTCAGTGTTTTCTGTGAATCTAATATATCCTTGCTAATAACTGATTATCAGAAATTTTATCTAAGTAAAATTTCAATACGAAGTTGGCTGTTTATATCATGAAATATTGACCAATAGATCAGCTTGAGATTTTTGACAACTGCCAACGGTGTTGTTAGTTCTCATGGTTTTATGGCAATAATTCGAATACTCTAGGTTTAATTTGCCCCACCAAAAAAATGATTTTCTATTCAATTTTGTTTTAAGTTTTTTAGACTAAATTAAGTATAATCAAATAACACTTCAACTTATTTTAAACACAGTTAGTCTTTTTTAAAAACAATGAAAGCGATACATTATTATAAGAGTGGATTATATGGTTTGCTTTTTCGTAGACTGAATTACACAAAGCTTTCCGTGCGTTTGGTGACTCCTCGCAGAAGTAAATCAGTGACGAGCTACAAAAGATTCCTTCAAGCTACACTTAGAAATCGATGAGCGACTGCCAGTCACAGTATAACTGAGTTGTTAGCAATGTTCGATATTGCCCAGAGGTCACCTATCCGAACAACGTCAATCAGACTGTGGCCTTAAAATTCTTGTAACAAGCCAACTCTGTTTGAATATATTTTTAACTATTTTACAGTAACGGCTAAGTCACTAGAAAACACAAAAGCAGTTGTCACCCGGTTGATTTATTAAAAAATTAGAGTAACCAGACGGAATGAGCTTTTGTTTTTCATGACAGGAGTCACTGTTTGATAAACGCATTCTTTTAATGGCTGCATTAGGGAGTAATTTGGATGTGCTTCTGGCCGCAATAACCAAATGTTTGGTTTGTAATATTGCTTGGGGTTGCAAGTAGAAGAACTAGCAAGTGCAAATAATCATCCGGAAATAAGCTGAAAGACTAGGGGAGAGAGCAAAATGATAATTGCAATGCGTTCTCCGAAATGGGGCAGAAAAGTGAGTCCATTGCAACAGCGATGTTGGAAAAAATGTTAAAGGATACTTGGATAGGAGTTGTAATCTACATTTAGTCTATCAAGATTTGTGAATACGTATCTATGCGGCAAACAACGCTGAGTAGAGGTCAGAGTGAAGGAATGAACGAGGCTTCAGCCTACTGGGGTGAACCTAAGGGCTTGCTACCTGAGCACTTGTCTTGAGCGTACGGTAACACGCATTATTTGAGGATGCCGTCATAAAATTTGTATAGAGTGTTAACACCAGGGCATATCCGAATGCCGAGCAAGTGCCCCTCGCTTATCAAACATCTTATTTGCCGTTGCGAAATTAACGAGCTGTTACGTGACCACTCATTTTAATCGAGCGTTACAAAATTGAAGGTGAATTATTTAGCCGACGGCCAGCAAAACTTCAACCTGATAATCGGTCCTTAATTATTAATGAACCATGAATTTATAATTGTACTACATTTGAACTAGTGCAGAAATTAACGCTTCCTCTCACTGGATAATTCAGCCAGTTGTTCATAGTGTGGTTTAGGGATCAGTAACGTCGGTCAAAAGTTTTCATTATAGAGGACAGTAGACTGCACCTATTTTTCTTGCGTACAGACAGCCGGGTTGCGTTTGTCACATACTACTGATTATACGAGTAACTTCGTTATGAACGACAAAGGAAGTACACGTATCATAGAATACATTTTGAAATGCTTATAAACACTGCCAGAAACGTCTGACATTTGTGCATATGCTAAAAGACAACAGTTTGAGTCAATGAAAAGGCACCGGTGAAAATTATTTGTGCTAGTGGTGAAATCAGTGCGAGAAAATGCACCGTTTATCTTCTGTGTTACCCTAGTCTTGCGCATAATATGAAATGATAATCAATGAGCTGTTAATTGTAGCTAGAAGAATAAAACATCTCTAGACAAACAGACCACATTAGAGGACCGATCATAGGCAGCATCGACTGCATCGCACAACCCGTAAAAACGTTTATCAAACTTGGCAGCATGTTAAAACAAAACCACGCAAACGAACTTTTCAAAACCACTAGACTTGTAAATGTTGGCGTAATCTAAAGAAAATTCTATCAAAAACCGTGTTCACACGCAAGCGTTAGTTTGGCGGAGTTAGAAATATGACTTGCTAAATCTACCGACTGTCAAACCAAATGTATCCGGCTTCAATCCTGGTTACCTTGAATACACTTGTTTATGTTTCGGCAGCCAGACAGGAGACAAGAACATGCCAGCACGTGAGCTGTAGTGTCTGTGGCAAACCAATGCTTAGGGACACAAAACCTTTTGTTTTAATGCGAGTGTGTTGGTAACCGTCTGTTTTAAATTAAAAAACTCACAACTTATATAAAAGTCGTTCAGGGGATACGTAAAAATAATTCACTCCTACTTATCAAAACAGACACCGTTAAGTCTTCAGGTAGTTTATTCTTTTTATTCCACAGATTGGAGAAAATACAGAATATTTCCGAACAGTAACATAGTTCCATCACAACTGTTAATCGACTGCTACGGAGACAAACGGTACAGTCAAAAGTCTGCTACACCATAGGTGTTAATCTAGTGTTTGTCAATCATTTGAAACAACAACCCATGAACCAAAATTGCCAGATAATTTCCTACTGTTTGTCCCATTTACGAAATCAGAAGAAACCATTTTGACCTCACGGTAGCTCCACTACTGTGTTGAAGACGACAGTTAAGAAAACTCAATACAACGTATCAGAAAGTCTAACCACAAACCTTGGTATTGAATACACTTAATACATACAAATACAGAACGTATGTGTACGCGGGTGACAGACAAGTGAATCAGACTAGAAAAATAACAGGTACTATACAGTGTAAAATGTCAGCAGCACTAACTTGTTAGATGCATGATAACCTAATATCTTTTTTCCTGACTCTTTAACCTGAAAGAATTCATTTGCCTCTTGAGCTTATCAAACTGGACACAAATGACAAACAGAACATACAATTCTTCATGTGACGTACTCTTGTACAACTGGAAAAAGAGAAAGAATGGTTTCACTAAGATGTAGTTGAAATATTTCAAGAGGTATTTACAAGCTTTTGACAAGAACAACATGGAAATACACAATCAATCACTTTAAATATAAAACAATTTCATTAAAACTGTGCAAAAAACGTAATTAGAAATGTATAAATGTCAAACTGCCGCCCGTTTCGTCAATAACAAACGACCAACAATTACTCATAAAAAACGGGTTGTGTAAACAACTGTCCTTGACAAGTAGCATCTGACTTTTGCTGTTGTTTATGATATATGAAAACGAGCGAGTCATAAAGGTCACTAAATGTAGCAAACCATAAAGAAGTTCGCTGTATACGGCAGAGTGTGTTGCCTTTGATAGTGGCAAACTGACCCGTCATTCTGATGTCATCTTCAATAGTTTAGTAATGGCTGGCCATAGGAACTTGAGAGCCTATAATGAATAATTTTGTGTACATAAACCATATTCTGACTACAATAGCATTAGCACACTGACAGCTCCAAAATGATCTCCGGGAATGTTTCAGGCAGTTCTGGTTTTGACTGATGGCCAGTACCCATCGGAAACAAACCAGCTGCGTCAGAACTGGTATTTGTTGAAGCATTACTGTGAAGTTTGGGCCTCATATCATAAACCATAGGTTACCCTATAGTTTAATATCTGACTAATAACGTTATACTCCTTAAGGTTTTATTTGTCTCTCTGTGTTCATCCTGTCACACTTCAATATCAGCCACGTTAATACAGGAGAACCAAAAGGAATGATTCACATCTGATAAACACTGGTCATCGCGAAAGGTTGGGACAGCGTATTTTGTGCCCAACAGCTCAAGTCAATTCAAGGGGTATCAGCATAAGCATGTTACCAGCGACGTAAACAATCGCCTTCAGGTCCTATTATCCGTGTGTGTGTGCTCGTGTGTGTTCGTACGGACCCGATACTTCCAAGGGTCATTTATCCCTAGATCAACTGGTAAAAAGGCCAACGTAAATAACCCGCTATCAACAGGCTCGTATCCATGTACAGTTACTCATTACTCCACACCCATTCAGTAGACCGCGATCCGCTATCATGTATTTATGCTTTATGGTGTGTACATTCATGTCAATTTGAGTAACCATGTCGTGTTTTGGTGATATCTAGAGAGCACATTTCTACGAAAGAAAAAATCAAAAACGGTAATTTGTATTACGTGTGAGTAATTTTCGTAGAATGTGTGTTCGATGAAAAAATGAGGCAAGTATTTACAATGAACTTTCACAGTGACCATTTGCTTCATAACTGTGCGGAAGACTGAAATAACTTGCCTTCATCGTTTCATTTAGGTATGTATTATGACATATCGATCCGGTATGAGTCCTATAAAAGAACAGAGGCTCGAACTCCGTTACTCCTTTCATTCAACTGCAATTTTAGTCGCTCCATTTTACAAATTAGTTCACTGTTACGCTTAACAAGTTGAGAAATCCCGAGGTCATCTTTTGTGGTAGAAAACGGAATTGCAGACCGGTCCCGATTTTTCAAAGAATTAGAGGGCTCGCGCTAGATATTTCGATTCACTCGCCATTGTGAACATGAATGTCAGCGACGTTCCAGAGTATGAATTTTAGACTCGGCATCTGGTTTGTTACAGTCAGTTTACTCACCTTGATAGTGGAAGCGCCAATCACACGACCCGTGTTTGTCCACTGCTAATAAACCAGCCAATATAAGCTTTGCTTCTCATCACTTTAGTATCTCTCTATGAATCAGCTCAGTCTCCATTATATCAATTTTAGTCCATGAAGCCAACAGAATCCCATTGTCTAGTCTCAGTAATATAAATATTATTTAAATCAAGCGATACCATGTTTTATACTGATTTGACAAAATGTTTGTATTCATTCTATTTTACTTCAGTCATTTGGTACCACTAGCAACCTTATTACATTAAACTTAAGAGCCTATGTGAATTTTAAAACCTCTTTGCTGCACTAAAAAGCAGTCATGATTGTCACAATTTCGTGCGTTTTGCATAAACTATTCGTCGCCTCCATTTCTTTGCGTGCACGACATCCGCAGATCTGCTCGAATCGCGCGCGACAGTATCTCTAGACATCCGAAGTATTTTGAGGGTCACTTATTTGATCGGCTGCATCTGGAAGATTGTTAACATCACTCCCTTCTCAAACCATTTCATTTACCGGCAAATGACTTGACAGAGCAGAAGAAAATTGGGTGAATTGTTTATTACTTCGGGTTAGATCATACAACAATCAGGGTACCCACAAAAGATCATTAACTAAACTCACCAGCCATTGCGTTTGCTGGAAAATGATACCCATCCTTTTCTTGTGGTGTTGACGACCAAATGACAAGCTGAAGACAAACAAGTGATAGGGGATTTTATGACACTCTAATAACCTGAGGTGAATATTTAAAATTGTGATGATTAACTATTCAAAAGTTGCGAAGAATGCATTTCCATTACGATAATTCAAAAGGTAACATCGATCATAAAATGCAAGCAGGCTGGTTTTACGTGATTATCCGTTATACGTGTAGACCGACTTTGAGCGACCTGGAAAGAGCGGAAAACAGCTTTCTTCTGAAGTAGGTACTTCAGTAATACTCCTGTCGCAGGGAACAACACATACAAGCATGAACCAAAGGCCTAGTAAGTAATGCACACGATTTATACCAACGAAAACTAAAACGAGACCAACAACACGGCAGCATCCTGCTGGGAACTCAATCCATGCTCACCTCTTAGGTTCGATGACGTTTTACATAATCAAGTTATTTTTCCGTTTTTTTTGTATAGTATGAGAAACATAGTGCTATCGACTTGGTTATAAGAAAAAAAAGTTCGCCGAAAGGTACGGTCGCATTGGTTTCATCGTACGTTGCATATTCGTAATATTGTAATATTCTGGTGAACATTATCGAATAACAACCAATTAAAAAGGTACCTTCTACAAACTGTTAAACAGTATGTGTTCATCTGAACAGTAACTAGTAGTTTTTCAGAAGATCAAAAGTGTCGTACACCATGCTTAAACACAAATTTGACCTGGACTAATAAAAGTAAACGTACATATCACTCCCCAGAGAATGAGTGACATTAACAGCTGACCATCGAGGAAACGAAGATTGTCAATCAACTGATCTCACATGCTGGTAACCGAAGTTCAACTAAAAGTGATTCGTAGTAACACGATGTGTGAAATAAGCATAAGACGGTATATATCTCTGCCATCTCGATCAGCCCTTACTTCAAAATGTTCGGTTGAATACAACTAAGTAGAAACAAACAACGTTGTTTAACGTCCAACATTCAACAAGCAGCAATGAGATAAAGCCAAATTGTGTCCTAAAATTATCAGACCACTTTGAGCATCAACATTTTGAAAACAATTTTCTAATACCTAAGAAGATATAAGTTTGTAACAACTTAAATTGTAAAAAAACATAATTCTTTCATTCTCTTTGTTAGAAATTTTAAAACTCACATTTCAGTTTTAACTATTTCTCCACTCCGTGGAAAAGTTCCCTCTCTGCAAAACCATTGCCTGTTTCTCTGACGGATTTCCAGTGGAGTTTTGGATCACAATTGTGAGCAAGCTAGTGAAAACAGTTAACATAGTAAATAAAAAACTGTAGCATACTCTTGTTGAATACATTTAATCATATGAATGCCACATATGAATTTATGCAATAATCTACCTTCTGATTCACGCTCAGTATTTCCAATTCACAATAATTTTGGTGATATAACCATATGGTATTAGGTAGAGCTGTGCGATTTAACAGAAATACCTCTCAATTCAACTATGCACGGCGGATGCGGTCTGTTAGCGCTTTGAGATGAGCGTGTTCAATTCAGTGTTTCCAGTTTACAAAAAAGCTTAGTTTAAGTATTACGAGACAGTCAGCATCTGCTCTTCAACGCTCATGAATCGTCTGTGCGATAGCGGATAGGTGCGACATATATGAATGTTCTAACCCCAGTTCTTTGAAATAGTCTTGTACTGTCCAGTTAGACGTTTCAGTGTGAAGCTTATCCAACTCCAAGGTTGATAACTAAATCACTCCAATTTTGACAGGTAACGGACACTTCAATTACACGTACAAGCGGAACAAAGGAATTATACTGCCGGCAGGTTAAGCAGGAAATTTATTAAGTTTAGCTAGAGATCGTGTTACCTTCTATGAAGTCCAGGACTCTTCACTTTACAATACACACAGTGAAGAGAATTATTACTAAGTATTATTGGATTCTGGTGAACACAAACTGGACAGCATCCAAAATTGGTCAAATTTTCCAATTTTGCCCTGCCTAATTTGGGATCGACAGCGCAATAATCAGGTCAGTCTATCTATCAAACCGACATCGGAGTTCGAATTCCTATTGCGACAAGAATATCCACTACTGACGAACTTTCATGTGAGTCACTGTCAAATCGAGTGACCAGTTTCGAGACAATCTGCCTGAAGCATATGAAAATCTCGAAAGCTGTAATCAATCATGTGTGATCTTCAGAATGCATCAGCTGAAATCCTAGCGGTACTCAGAATGTCGCACAACGAGTCTAATCAGTCTTGTGATCTCAATTTGAATGAAAATTCTGGACGCCAGCTCGTCGATTACACTTAATCGCGACTTCCTCGAGGAAATCAGTTAGTTTAAGCCCTAGTAACCAGTAAATATGACTAAAACTTTGGATATATTAATTCAGTTGAGTGTAGCATGAGATCAGTGGGGTGTTGGTCAACATGGTTACCTCAGCCGGAGCTCAATCCCAGGCCTCATGGATATGCCGCACTTAGCAGCTCTACCGTGGGAGCGACACAAATCTAGGGCTGCTGTTCCAAAGGAACAAGCTGAGATGCAAAAGAGCCCGTGAAATTTGCAAGCAATCCTAGTGGTGTTTGACTTACAATGACAGAAATCGATCGCAACTATAACCTGTCCACAGATGTTTCAATTTCGATTTCCGCTTTTTCACGCCTCGTCAGTAGTGCATATTCTTGCTACAAAAAGAACGAGAAAATCGGTCAAGCTGTTATGGGCAACCGGGTTAGACATTACTTAATCGATGTCACAGTAAGCTTGACTAACCTGTCATGTGCAAATTCTCACTTACTCATTCAGCATTAATAAAAACATTGCTCAAAATTCGACTTTTTATTTCACCTTGGGGAGAAGTTCTAGACCTGAATGTAACAAGACACATACTGTGTCATCTTCGAGGTGATCGGATAATATAGGTGTTGTATACGAGCGGATGTGACTGGACGTTTGCAAATAGTGATTTGTTTTTGCGTAATATGAAACCAATGGCGCAGTTGTGAACACGGTTTATTCATGGAATCACGTCTGCAGTTCTAGTCTCAGCAGTGACAAGAATACGTACTACTAATCAACTTTAGTTAAACCCAAACTTTCCTCCAAAAGGGGCTGGTTAAAAATTCTGTCTTAATGAGATAACTCAGGTTAGTTGTAGATTATGGTTAACTTATATAAACACAAATCCTTAATTTTTAGTCGTTAAGAGAAAAGTAAATAACTGTTCATTCTTTTGTAATATAAACTATAAACACTTGAACAGCCTGGTCTACAGGACTTACTATGAAATGAGTATAGGACCATCTCCACAGAGTTTTCATCCTGGTTATCAATTTTTGTACTACTCGTTTGAATCAATGTTGACATCATTGAGCAAAAAATTGTCAACATGTTAATATCAGCCAAACCTACGGCTTAAAGATGTAGCTTATTATACTCATTTGACGAATACTAACGCAATCCAGACCTGAAAAATCTTTTGGTAATCAGTCAGGTTATTCAACTCAGTAAACTGCTAGTCATGCAGGGGATGTGCGAGGAAGTTTATTCTCTGTCTAATAAATCTCTTCACTTAAACAGGGATGCATAGGCATTGTGCGTAATATGACCGTGACGTACAATTTGGTTTAGATGTTCACTTTTGATTCGATTATAAATTATTTCGTATACCTCGATTTACGACTCGGTTTCTGGATTTTGTAACGAGTATGTTCGTGGAGAAACCGGTAGGTGATCCTATCAGAAAAACGTTTTTATCAAGATGTTCCAGTTTGAACAAACATGAAGAGTGATCCTGTGTTGTTTATTGAATAAAAGGCTCAGTCAAAGCTGTGACTTAAACCAAAGACCTCCAAGACGATTCTTTTTACAAAGTGGGGGTGAGTTTACAATGTCGGCGGGAGTGGTAGAGTGCGCTAATTGCTAAGATCAAAATAACATTGAGATATTATATGCAAAATGAAAATTCTACCGGTTTAAAACCTTACTGAGTATTTTCAGAAACGAAATACTATAGGTCGCTTTGCTACTACAGTTTATACACAAACCGCATAAAACAGTGAGAGACAATTCTGAGAAATCACCCAAAAGTACGTAAACACCAGTTATCTAAACATTAGAATTTTATATGTGGCAGACAAACACGCAAGTGTTGTGTTGTATTCATGATGGCTACAAAAGAATGAGAGCAAAAACGGTGATGAAGACAGAAGTGGGTGGTCCTTTGTTTAGTGTCTTTCAGGAGTACGTTTACTGTCATGGAACTAGTTCATGTGAGGGCCTTTCATTTCTGAGGGCAATAGCAATCCAAAACCAATTAACTACTCGAACAAAATATGCCCGTACATAAGCACCTGATAGTCATATGTTGCCTTCTGCAGCTAACAGAGTAAAACATTTCTTACTTAGGGAATAAAAGCTTGTAAAGTATCCGATAGTGGTAGCACCACGTTTAACCGGACTCAAAACATTTTCATACTTACGCACTCCAAATATACCGCCTGTACGCAAGTTACTTTCTTTCCAGGTTGAGTTTTAGTTCGCCGACAATTAGAGACGGTCAGATAGTATTGTTCTCAGATTCTGTTCACAGGTGGTTTTTTCCAGGTTCACTTTCAAAAAATCCGATTGTAACTTTCGAATTGTATGCCGGATGGACAACATGTGTAATTGCAACTCTCTGTTTCAAGCTTCACATCTGTACGGTATGTTTTAGTCCTTGATTGAACTCATCACGGACGTGTAGCCGGACTGATAATTCACTAAGTGAATGTCGGCGATAAAACTTCATTCAGCAACTGATTTTGAACGTGAATTATTTCAGATTTAACCGTCAATACCAACAAAGGAATTTTTCCAGTGAATTCTATTTGGACATTATGCACTCGAAGGATGTATGTTCGGCGTTACTGTTCAAGCACAGCAGTGAACTTGTTTGCATAAGTAACACTAGACAACCTGTCAAGTAATCTATTGGATAACGTCCGAAAAGCTTGAGTATCGCAGAAACACAAAATTCATGTGTATCACTTGGGTCGTTCGTTTATTTGGCATGAATAATAAACCTCGTACTAAGAACATCACCTGCAGATTACTTCACCTAGTATTTAATTTTAGCTTGCAAAAATACTGTCGACTTGGATTATGCTTTTGTTAAAATGTTCCTCACAAACTGCTTTCTGTTTTTGTCAGTAGCTAAGTCTGTCACATTTTATTCACCCAAATCGCAAATCAGTAACTGTAAACCGTTGGTTAGAAACCGAGACAAGACATAGTAACGACGACCGGTTGCGTACCCCATGCCATTCGAATGATGGAGCAGTTGGATCACCGCTTCACTCTCTATCCAACCCTTTAAATGTGTATTTCAAAACAAGTAGCATGAAATCTCTCTTATATTCGATGGCTAGTTGTTATCAAATTTAAAACTGTACCCATTCTTCTTTAAAGTTAATCTGTAAGGCGACTCCCGTAAATGAGACTAATACTGTGAGAATCATATTCAGTTTCGAACAGCAAACAAACATTTTGCTAGTAACCCGCAATTTTTGTATTACTGGTTTCTTTAAGTTCCAAAAAATGTCGATCGACCTTATTTTAGTTTTGGTTATCCGTCTGGAAAACTCGAAAGAACTGGTTTCCAAAATAAAATCGCATTTTGCAAGAGATAATGTGGACTTTCCATGAAACTGCTTAGTTTAAATGTAGCTGAATGTTGTGTAGTCAACCAGTTCGATATGGTTCTAGATAACTACAGGTGGCTGTCTACAGTTCTTCAGATAATGAACAAATCTATACATGCCAACAAATAGTACGGGATTTTTGTTTACCTAAATTAAAAATTGATAACCATTAAGCTAGTTAAAAACTTTCCGCATTTTTCACTATCAATCCTGTCTCATTGTCAAACAAGAATAGCTGTTTGCATCATAGATGACGTCAACTTGAAATATGAACAAATCTGTTAAGACTCAGAGAGTAGTCAATGTAAGTATTTCGTATTGACTTATCAGTATCAAATTCAGAATGATATGAATCGGCTTTTCTTGTGTTTTACTATGAGTTATCAGCAAGTCGTGATAGTAGAACACTGTTTCACAGTGGGCTGTTCTCGGTGAGTTAATGCAGAAAGTAGTAAATTGCAGGATGAAAAAACTAGAAGGCTATTTTGGCAAATGGTCGGTTGGGGAAACTTAATATGACGTTGTTATTTTGCTGTTCCATTTCGGAACATCAACAAACCGTTGCGGTATCATTGACAAAAATCATTACCGATATGTTGGACCCATGTTTACGTCTAAAAATATCTTAACGATACATTCTGACTTACAATTCCAATATTCCTGTGCATAACTCCAGCCAGTTTGTTCCCGACGTTCGAAACCAAGTTTAGATTAGTAATGCAGCCTGATCAATCTAAAACCTTTATTTGAGATGTAGGAGCTGTTTCACTTTGAAGTAAAAGGTACACAGTAGGAAGTTATTGAAAAGAAAGATAACCTTATCCCCAGTGTGTTGTGGGACAAGTTGCAGTAGAAGAAGATAGTGTTCACAATAACTGAAAATGGCGTCTTGTCTAGAATATCTGGTTCAGTTACCTTTTCTTTGCAAATATGCCACAACGTGTAATTAGTCGTCTGCGGTCGTAACACGTACAAGGTGTTTACTATGGTTATCACCTGCAGAAAAGACCCATTTCGCCTTTCGATAATTTAACTGAGACCCATTGTGTTAGGCCTGTTGCATGTTTTTGGTAGAGGCCGTCAACATACATGACGAATTAACTACAGGTCACATTTAAACTATTCGACACACTTAGTGTGTCACGTCAGGGTGAGATTAAATGTTTTTCTGCCTAATTTTCTTATGTATGTGATGTTGGGTCACCCAAGAAAGACATGATGGATGATCTTGAACATTGAAGTTGTTCAGTCAGAAACATAAAGAAAGTAGGTTTTGTTAGTTCTTATGTTTCCAAGCAGTTCATTCAAATGTTAGGACCATTTTGACTAAAGGCAACCATTCGACCGTGATACCGATTGATCATTGCCCAATGATCCAACCCGGTTACCACTGGGTGTACAAAACCTGTCTTAATCGTATTTCATAATCACCAAACCACCTGAGGTTTTCAAGATATTTTCAGTTAGTGTTTATTGACCTTTAGGCAATTGAATCAGCCAAAGAACGTTTGCTGAAAGCAACTGATCACGGGAATAATGGTTCCACATTAAATAAGCAGTAGTTTAATCGCAAATGTGCCATGAAATCAGGTTTGTTTATCCTTAGAGCGGTAAACTCACGAAGTCTACATATATTCCCGGAAAGCTTAATTGAAATTGTCCATGAGGTAGATTGGGTTTTTGTTACGCCTAGTCTCTTGTTAAAATTCGTTGCCCGGGAAACCGCAGAACAAAGATGTAGCTAAGTATTCTAAGACGTATTGCAGTAGAATTAGGAAAGCTATTTATGATTTCTAGCATTCTGAGTAGCTCACTGAAGCAAGTCTACTGAAGCGAGTCTGAATATTTTACAGTTATTTTATTTTTATCGTATAAACTGAAGTACCGCAAAATCCGTTAAAACTGGATCTTACAGACAGGTATTAAATGTCGCTTCCATATTTCTTATGAAACTTAGAACCAAACAATTCTTCGACATTATGACTCAACGGATTTTGAGAGATATCGATGCAAATTAGTATGTTCAATGGACACCGGCGATGTGTCATCATAAACGTGGAAGCATATTCAGGAATGTACGACAGATTGAATGGAACATACTTTAAATTTTACAAGACAGACTGCGAAATCTTTCCAACTAGAAGAAACAAATTCCAAGTTCATGTTCATAGGGTCGTCGACTGAAAATTTACCTGATTCTATTACGAAATATTTTACCAAAATTTGCCGTAACAATCACTTACCATTTACTAGTGAGTTCCCTTTTACTTCTGTGGTACATTGGTGTTTGATGCAGTTAACCTCTCGAACCACAAAAAAACGGGCGGTCTGTGTTAGAGACTATAAACTTTTTCTCTGTCTGTGAAACTACCGAAATTAGACAAACTTACTGTGTTTCAGACACATGGAAATAAAACTTAAACATGCTCAAAAGATTCTTTGCCTAGATGGTCATTTAGTAGTAGGTTTTATCACACTAAGTAGAAATTTATGTTTTCGTGATCATTCCATGAAATCATAATATCGAACAGCACAGCAAAACATGTGTGCATGTGCTTTGCTTATGCTACACGGCTTTAAGATGTATACCATATTCGTGTGAAGAAATAAGACCCAAATCGCCAGTTACCTGAGTCCACGAGCCTATAGACCAAGATAAAATGAACTATATGGCTTTGGACGAAACTCGCATGCAAAACTTGCACTCGCAAACCACCATAAGACTTAAATGTGGATGAACCACTCAATTACATTATTGACCTGACACACAGTTTTAGTCACTATTAGACAAATTGTCGAAGTAACTTAGTAATTCCTGGTTGCAGCAATTATTTGAGGATAGGGTCATTCAAAATTCTGTTTCAACCAAGCTCTCGTGTTTAATGAAGAACGTCGCCTCAAGCAATTAGAGATAACAGAATTAGTCCCAAAGTAATTTTCTGAAGAAACGACCGAAGTTATCAACGTGATAGGGAATTTTTGAGTCCTATAGATTCCGAATAATTGCTATGAAAAACATCAAGTTACGTTGACCGGACAGATTTAATTGTTCAAACGAATCCAAGTTGCTGGATATTCTCGAAAATTAATGGGAAAGCCCAAATACATTAACACTATCCGTTATTAGTTTATATGGTTGTGTTGTGACTTTTATTGTAAACTACAGTTAACACGTTAAGTTAGTAGCTTGGAGAGTTACTGCAAATTGCGCACGTATCTGGTGGCATGTGTGCCCTAGTCAGCCTTTCATAATGACTGGAACCAGATGACACCTTCATGCATACATCACCGCAGGTGGCTTGTATTACTTTACTCGTGATTTTATCCGAACGTTCCATGTTCAGTGTAAACCCAAAGGGATGCAACCCAGTGTCGCATAGGACAGAGAACCTTCGCAACACAACAGGATCAGACTGGGTGACCGGATAGTGTGCTAAAATGAAGGTGAAAATTTTGTAGCTTGGAAACAGAGTAAAAAAATGTTTAAATGACGCGATCCAATTTGTTTAGCCACACTTACTGAGAATATGAATCGAAACGGAACGGAAAAAATCGAGCAAAAATTGGCGAGAATTTGAATAGCAGAGTTGGTATGAATGAATTCTGTGGAGAATGACGGAAACAAACCAGTTTAAAATAACGTTGTCCCCGAGTAAAGTTGAAGAACGTAACTGTCGTAATGTGAGATGTATGTCTACGTATCATTCCGTTCGCCCTTCTCAACTACCTACACGAAATGGTGTGAAAACATTTTTACGTGTGGGAGCCTACAGGTAAAATTTTCAAAGTGATCAATCATCATTCCATCACTTGATCGAAAAACAGTGATACTGAATACGGATGTAGATGTAGGATGGAAACAAAAAATACAACTGAAGATATAAAAATAGGGAGAATATTTAACCTACTTAACGTATTACCAATGTAGGATATAAGTTCACTAATATCCAAATGTTTGTGCAACATTCGGCGTACGTAATTGACAACAGCGAAAGATATTATATGGAAGCATACATTTTACAAGATGATTCTTACACAAGTCAAACGATTTACCTTTTGTTTGAGTGACTAAGCACGAAGTTTACACCAAAAAACTGGAAAAAACCATATCCAAATTTTCTCAAAAATCAGAATGTGCGGCTTACTGAACAGTCGGATTTGTTTATTCACACGAACAAGAATGTGAAGCCGAGATAACTTATTTCCATCTGACTCAGTCGCTATTTCTTCTTTATGAGTTCCGCAATAGTCAAAAAACCGAAGTCGGCCGGCTCATTCGTGACTACTTCATCACGGTTCTTTTGCACACCACGCGACTGAACGCACAGCAGCAGAATTGTCAAGCATTGCGTTTTATGAGGATAGTCCGGATCACACTCTTTTAACTGGTCTGTTTTAAACGTGGTTCTTCCAAAACTGTAATATTTATATCAAGAAGCAGCTGTTGGGACCAAAGGTTGCGCTTACTTACTTTCAATTTCTCTTGCAAGGAATGCTTTGACAACTGAGTCTAATTTGTGTCCTCTATATATTCTGTTCTGAAAAGCTGAACATATGATGACTCTTTTAATGCTTACTCGGTCACTTAGTACGGGTTTCCGAATTTCGTCCAGTCATTGGATATTCAAAATGAGCTTCATGGAAACGAGTGGTTTCACTAAATCACAACAGGTGAAACCACAAGTTTTAGTTCCGCATGTCTCTTGATATACCGGGATGTTGCTATGCTTAATTTTGTGTTACGTTGTGATTACTAAGACCGCTAACATTGAACTATCATTTGGAAACAAACGTAATTCACTAATGACCTTTGTCTGTACGACCCATCTGGACAAGTAATCAGTTTTGTCTATCTAATCACACTGCACAATCCGCTAACAATGATTACCCTTGAACATCATAAACATTTGGAAGAGAACCAGTGCAAAAATGCGAAAATCGTTCATGCATTTACGGTAGCGATAACACGTACACATCACTCCTTGGGCTATCAGTATGGTTCATTCCAGTGCGCACAAGTTAAACCTGAGAATCAGATTTTGGCTGTACTAGTTCACAAATCACCGCAGAAGGTGATTACACTTTATGCCAATGTGTACCGCACTTGCTGCACTAGCAAACTATACGTAGCCACACGCGTGCAAACAAACGTACACACTGTTTATTCTACAATGAGACTTTAATCGACTTGTGCGACTGCATGCGTGCGTGCAAACGTCCGCAACTGATAAAAGGTTAGTACTGGTCTATCTTTTGGTCACCAAGTCACTTGGTTCGTGGTAAGGGGATCATCAGCTCCACTTGCACACGTGAAGTTTATACAACAGACAACAGACAAATGCACTGACGGAGCCCGAGGGTAGAAAGGGGACCAAATGTTACTGCGATCGCCGGTGATAGATACAAATAAATAGAAGGTAAAGATGACACGATCCGCTTCAGTTTATATGGTCTGGAATGATTCATCCAAGCACAGTGTTTACACAAAATCAGTCCAAGGCTATTTTACCACTGGTCCGGTTCACCTGCCATTTTGGACTTGGAGATATAGGATAAACTGTTTACCAAAGTAGGTAGATCCTTACAGGTCCCAGATGCTTTTGTTTAGTCGAAGTGAGCAGACCTAGGTATATCAATCGTGTCAGAAAACGCGCAGCATAATTTGCAGAGATAGAAGAAAACAAAAGTGATTTTGTTTCCTTTCCGTTCACATGTGTCATGTTGGGAAACAACAAAAATATGCATATACAAATTTAATGTACAAAGTCGTGATGCAAATCATCTTTAAATCGTTCACACAAACTGTCCTCTCCCTCTAACCTATAATGCAGTAGAATACAGTGTACCTCAGAACAAATGAAGTCGTTGCACTTTAATAAACAACCATTTCGTCTAAGAAATTATTTAACGGTAAGAGTAAAAAAAGGTCCCTAAATTTTTGTAAAATATGTGCTGAATTCGTCAGGAAGAAATAAGCAAATAGAAACGTCGTCAACTTGTAATAATAACGCAAAAATTTGGACGAACTGGGGCAAATTCCCATGCAACTCCTAGGTTATTCACAACTTTCAGCTATGCCTTGGGCACGGCTGACTCTCTTGAAAAATTTCGGCGGGGAAATCAACTGACGTGAAGCTTGTGGTGTTAGCTCCTTCAGCGACAAAAAGGTCTGATCTTACACACAGACATGCTGTGATTATAACTAATAAAACGTCACAAGACAAAACAGGCAGACGAGTTTTAGGAACAAACGTAAGTAAGAAAACTAAGCAATCAGTGTCCGGATCGAGCTGCTTAAAGTGTATAGACAAGTCTACCTGCAACCATATCCTACTCGCCGGGGCATTCACGATGCCAAACCAAACATCTGTCAAACACAGAGGGATGGGCAGATTCGTCTACATAATAACGTTGAGATGACTTACCTGATGTGTCCATCTAGGTTTTAACAAACTGAAATTCACAAAGACGCCTATTTTGTGTCCTTTTTTAAAAAGATGTTCGGAGATTAGCATGTAATGTTGTCATGCGTACTCAAAATTGAATAAGTTATAGTTTGTTGATCTTCCCTACATGCCCCGCGTTATTAATGTTGCGTCAACAACAGACCTTTTATTTTTGATAACTCCCTGATGGATTAGTTTAGGTATAATTGGCACGCTCAGCTTTCTGTGTTTCGTGTTATGTCAAAATATGTACTTTTCAAAGTATGTTTAGTACGCTTTTAGAAAGTCGATCCTAAATTTGCTTAGGTTTCGGCTTTTCATACAGACTGAAAATCACCCACAATTCATCACAGTTGTAAAGTTCCCATAAACTTTCCAGTCCGTCCCTCTCGAAAAGAAGCACTAGACTCGAGTTTTGATCTCATTGGAGCTCGTCACTGCCGGGACTAGGACTCCGGCCGCACTTTTATGAGGCATTCATGTTGTCCACTGTGCCACTGACCCCACATTACGCAAGACCGAATTATCATATGTGAACACTCAACCAACTTCGTTTGTCCGATCATCTCAATAGGAGACATCGTAACTGTCCTGTTAAATTAAATCGAGGTCCTTCCGACCAGGGCTTCTCCCCAAGCCGAACTCACTGATGTCATTAACCTGTTGAGCGGTACTGATTTTGATTACTGATGAGTAGTATGGGATTTTGCTTGGCTTTCGTTGCGTACAATGAACACTTGTGATGGATTATTTATCCTGGCGGCTTGCATAAATACTTCTCACCGTATATTTTATTCACCAGTAACGATAGAAGACATACGTCGCGAGATTTTAACGTTTCGTTTACTCCCTTCAGTCACGAACGTAAAACATTAGAATATATAGGACATGTGGATAGCAACAACAGTAGAGACAATCAGCAATTGGGTTTACACTAAACAAGGACTGTTATCAGTTCCAGGGTAGACACACTGCATGAGTCAACAGTTTATGCACACACAAGACCGGACGGCGAGTATTGATTAGCATAGCTTCGGAGAAGGCAAGCAACTTCGGATTCCGATTACGCAACAACACTTGAAACGAATTGGCGGGGTTAACAACGCGACCTGTTTCCATGATGTGCTTTGCTATGGATGAGGTCGGATTTCGTCTCACTCGTTCTGTCGCCATTGCCTGTTACGTCATGGCGCGTACCAACCACTTAGGCATATGTTCAGCCATTCTTTATCGTAGGCACCGATCTGTTCTGCCGACATAGACGTCACCGCAACTGCAAGTAAACTGATAGATTACATGTGAGACAGAACACTTCGGTAGGACACGATTGTGCAAAAGCTGAGCGACACACCTAGTTGTGAGTAGCAACCGTAATTCAGCCGCCGGATACGTACGAGTTAGAGCAGACTGTAATTTTTGACTTACATCAGTTGTGATATGATCGCCTTTGAAAGGAACGTTCAAAAAGACCTGCTTCTTAGGGACCGTACTCACGGCAATTTTGATCAGTCTTTTCTGGCTGTGAACATCGGTGATCTACTCAGGATAGCCGTTCGCGAGCAACACTTTCCTCAATCTTTCCTCCTCTCCTTGCAAACAGTCACCGGTGCATATCTCCCGGGCCCTATGAAAAAGGGTTCTCACGAGACCCCGTTTATAAGTGATTAGTCCAAATGAAGAAAACTAACTACTGACCGCTCTAAGTAGCCTTACGGTGCACTGAGCGTTGTAGTGAGCCATCCTGTTTTCTAGTGAGTGAAATGTCTAGAAAAGATAAACTATTGTTTGCTTCCTCTTCGTGGGAAACAGAAAGATTAGGATGAGCAGAATTAAAAAGGTTTAAAAGTGAATCAAAATGAATAGTAGTGGTAAAAATCAAAATGTCATCTACATATCGCTTATAGAGGCTGGCACCACCTATAGCATCAGATAGTTTTAATTCAATCATTCCTAAAAATATATCTGCAAGTGTTGGGCTCAATGGACTGCCCATTGCTACACCCTCTGCTTGCTTATAAGATGATCCTGCAAAATCAAAACGGATATTCTGTCTGCATAAAAGTATAAGTTCCTTGAGGTGATCAACTGGGAGACAAAAAAGTAAATTTTGATGGGATATGAAATCGCACAAAACGTCAACTGTTTTTCGAAGGGGAACGTTTGTAAATAAGGAGTCAACATCAATGAAAAACATCTTATATGAACTCATCGATACGTTCTGTAAAGTTTGTACCAGTTCGAAAGAATCTTTTACACAGTGGGGGGTAAAATTCTGACAGATGGGATGTAGTATGTCAACAAGCCATCCGGCAAGCTTGTGGTATGGTGAATTGTCCATGTATAGGATTGGCCTTAACGGGACACCACCTTTGTGTTTTTGGAGCACCTCTTAACTGTGGTGTGCGCGTTTCAGTTGGCTTCATCTGTCTATATTGCAGTTCCGAGATGTATCCTTGTAGTAGTAAGATTTGAAGCTTTCTTAAGATCTATTTATCTATCAAAATGTTGTTGTCAGTCGTACTCTGTGTGTGAAATTTTCGTGTGTCCGCTAGGATACCTTTCATTTTAGACTCATAGTCAATCTTGTTCATGATAACTGTACCGGAACCTTTGTCGGGTTAAAGGAAAACCACATCTTTCATCTCTCGCAGTTGTTTCAGAGCTTGATAATGTTCCGATGTCAGACAGCATCGGTGACGCACCGGTGAAGTCCGGAAATGGTGCGAAATATCGACCAACTTCGCGCGGAACCATCCTTTGTTGTCCTGTGACGTTACATTGAGGTCTTTTGCTTGATTATACAGGTTTTCAAATTGCACCTGTGTCTGTAATCGGTCGACTCTTTTGGGAGGAATTTTAAATTTCAGCCCGAGGGATAGAACCTCTAATTGTGCCCGCGTAAACTGAGTTGACGATAGGTTCGGCACGTGTTTGAAGCCATCTGTAGGGAGCAAGCACTCAGTATCCGAACGCGACAAAGGTCCTTGAAGACTGTGCAGGATCTTGGTTCTAGTATTCTTCAGTATAATCTTGACAAAATTCTCAAAATTTATGCGGCATATCAGCAACAGACTGTTAAGTGCAGATGTGAAACCTCGGTGAGTCTCTAGATATTTGTTCAGCCTTTCTTGTGAAGCTTCGATATGCAAGGTTGTTAGCCTAACAAGGTTGATGTTGTTCCAAGGCGATTTTTCCTTCAACAGCAAACGGTAAAATAACGATGGAAGTCGGCCTGATCTTAGGCACCCTTGATAAAACCCAATAGTTGAACGTTCTGTTGCCGTCTTACACCGTAAGGTCACCAATCTGTCCAGCGCTCGAGTCTTATGCACAGGGAGTCTTCGCTTGAGAAATTTAAAACACTGCGTTCCCTTGATCTAGTTCACCAGTAACGATAGAAGAAATACGTCGCGAGATGTTAACATTAAGTTAACTCTCTGCAGTCACGAACGTAAAACATTAGAATATATAGGACATGCGGATAGCAACAACAATAGAAACCATCAGCGATTGGGTTTACACTGAACAATGACTGTTATCATTTCCAGGGAAGACACACTACATGATTTATCTATAACCCATCATTCTAATAGGCTCATTTTTCGGTGACTGGTGGCCACTTTGTGAAGTCTTTTTTTGCTTGCTTCATTCTGAACGCTTTCTTTCCACAATTTGATTGTTTTGTTAATTCACATTTTAGATAGAAGCATTTCTACGGTCATTTTTCTTCCGCAGTACGATATCAATTCTAGTCTTTTCGACTGACTGTCCCGAAGTTTCTTTCAATTATGGGATCTACTCCTATCAGCCTGGCAGTATGAATCAGCGTCATTGAAACTGTCGGTTACATACCCTAAGTTGGCAGGATCGATTTAGCATATCTGATTTTTAATGCAATCATCTGAACAGATTATGCAGTATATTGCTTTGGTTCAGCGAAAATGTTATCGTTATCGCTACCGTGTGCTGTAATGTATTTCGAATCGCTCGAGCTAAATAAATTCATGTTTGAAACATGGAACACCAGTATGTTGGCGGAACATTATCCTGCTTGGAACGTTAAGAAGCGACTGCCGATTGGTTCAGGTAGTGTACCATACTTAGCTGTGTACGTCTGTACCTCAGCAACCGCAATATATTTGTTGAAAGGTTTATGTATACATTTACAATGTGGATTCAAAATGTAATACTGACAAGGAAACGTGTTTTACCGTAACTCGCATCACGTACATAACTTTGCCAACGTGATCTTGGCTACTTATAAGCAGTAAAGTAGTATAAAGTGTATCACTCATTTTTGGTTATCAAATCCAAGCCTGTTACATTTCAAATTACCGATTATCTAACCGTTTTGCATGTATTGATCTAATATACAACTATGTCTGGAGCCATGGATTACCATTCTGTTTCTGGTATAGCCGAGAGGAACGTTTCACTATAAAAGTGGTATAGTCCGCCAACAACCATATTTTAGCATCCATAGCCAAGTTGTAAATCGGTGGTAGTTAAAAATACTCGGACGTATCTGGTTGTGTATTGGACGGTTTGGACGGAAAAGCAGTGGCCTCATTGAAACGGATGCTGATCTTCGGGCGCTTAAATGGTGCGGGGAATTGAAGAATTTGCAGGGTAGTTGTGTATTTTGATGATAGCTACAACACAGCCAGTTAACTCAAATAGAATGCATTTCGTTAGTAAGCTTTCGCCTCAGAAGATAGAACTCAGTTTCACCGTGCTTGAACGCTTCTCATGCCCAGCTGAATATGAAATTTGATTTTTTGGATAGGTGGCTCGAATCCACACGTGAAACTACCAACTACCGGCGAGTTCACCATATGCACTTTGTATTCATGATTGGCGCACACATAGATGAGTGTCCCTGAAAGTCAGGCGATTCGGTTGATGTTATGAAGTCAACAAGTTAGCTTTGAGGCTTTGGCCTGAGCAAGTTCGAAAAGAATTTCGCAAGAGGATGATGTGGCTCAGTTGATGCGTTCAAAAACAGCAATGGATATGAAGCAGAATTTTGTACACGTTCTATGCATTTCTATTTAGACAAATAGTGGATAATTTTACGAAAGTCTAACAAATGTTGTTGGAAGATGTGACTGACAGCAATCTGTAATCGGGTTATGAGAGTTTTACGATCGATTTTAGTCACCTGGACAACAAGAAGTACATGCGTTGCTCGCTACCAACATTTCCATTGTAGCACGTAAGGTGTACATTAATAAGCGGAAGGCTCGAGACGTCGCATGGCTTTCACTTTCGTCTGTAAAACCCAACCAGTTGTAGTTTGAAGCAAGTGTTTGAAAGCATATTTCCCATCTTTCAACTGGCGTTTACAAATTAATTGAGACTGTCTGCGAGTCGCAACAATATCCGACCCACGATGTCGTTCTACTGTGACAGATTCCTTTGTGCATCATTTGTCGTCAGTTGACTGACTCTGGTAAAGTGAAGGAGACAGAAGTAATGTTGGTTACGTGAATAGTTATAGGGACCACTGTCTGCTGATGATCGAAATGTGGGGTTTGTAGTCTCGACGTCATGGCGGACTTGTGCCTTGGAGACCTTTACAATACCACTGGCTTGGTAAACTTGTTGGCTCTTTTCATGGTTTGTGTTGTATTCTGCTAGATAAATCAATTTTGCATTGTTATCTGTCTTTGGCTTTACTAGCACGCACCTGTACAAAAATTTATTGACGTTGGATTTTTTGGCCGACTTCTGAATCTGGTTCGTACGGTATGCATTTTGTTCACCATATATTTTTGGTGCTTTCTCATAAGTTTTGTGGACAATTTTGGGACATCTCTGAAGACATTCAAGATGGGAAATTTCCCCGCGCATCCTCAATGACAAGTGAAAAATGTACACCTCGCTATATGTTGATTCCCACTTTTGTCCTCTCAAAATAGTTCATGTTTTTAGTGGAATCTACGCTTTTGTTGATTACTAAAAGTTAAGAAAACTGTGGAGAAGTTTTCAGAATTTAATGAGTCACACGTCAAAACCAGTGAAATTTTCTGTCTCTCTCCGTATGCAGTTTTGTCGCATTAGTTGTGTATTTGAATTTTTATCCTCAGGTTAACAGTATCTGTCGATAGATGCCGAAATCGGTATCGTTTCTGACGGTCATATTTTCTAAAAATCTTAGCATTTATAACTGTCATTTCACGGTTGTCGTTCTTCCAGTGACATAACTGACCGCTGCTGGGCATTTATGTCTACTGTGTTAGTAAAAGAAATATGCCTCATAAACACTTCACTTCAATCACCTGATCATTTTAACTTAAACGCCATTTGAAAGTTTGAGTTCCCTCTATCCATTTAGTCATAACGGAGGGAAGACCTGTCGCGCGATAGTGACATGTCATTTCGCTCTAATCAGTCTATATCGTAGAACCCGCAAACTTTAGACAGATTTCGTACACCAACAACAGGTGATATAACCGGCCAAATAATGTCGACCTCTTGCACGCCAATAGTGTAATCAGTTCCACGGCAAGAACTGTCTTCTGTCCACATAAAGCCGGTCAGTGTTTTCTGATTGGTAGTGCTTCCCCAATCGATAGCAGTTTCGAGTTACGAACACATATCAATACCCCGAACGATTTGGTAGGGTCAACAAATTGATCGGTTGCCAGAATGTGTCTAACGGTCGCTGAAGCCGAGGTCTTCCAGTTTGTAACAGTCAATAAATCGTTTTTTATCATAGCATTTGACAGCCTTTCAGGAGTGTGCTCTGTCCTACGTTGATGAGAGCAACCATGTGTTATGCCTATGTAGACATCGTATCAAATGCAATTGAACTGGTGTATTACAGATTTGTCGGTTGAGTGTGTATCGTCACTGTGGCTTGAGATTACACAGCTGGGCGGCCGGATGGGTGCGTTATTAAGTATAAATTATTTATCAGCATACCAAAAATTGTTTTGTTGTCTACTTCTTCAGAAGAGTTAACTGATATTTCAATATTTTCTCGATTACTGACGCAAGCTATAGACGTCACAGTGGGCTGAACGCTGACCCGGTGGTCATTATGAGCAATAATGAAGTTGCTAGCGTGTTACGGTATAAATTACGTTGACTCTTGCTGAGTTGTTGAGTATTTTCAACCCACATTTCATGGTTGTTTTTCAGGAACCGTAAATTACAGGTTGAACCAAATTTATGCGTGCAAGTTACAAACTTCTGTCAGCTTACTGCAGTACTGTCAAGTTTTGCCGTAGTTTCACTCATTCTATTCAACCACTGTTTCATCGAGGATCCTTGATGCACATGATAGATTTTTGGTGGGTTGTTGATGAGAAAACATTGATTTTATCGTATCACTTATCAGTAGTTTACCCTCTGATTAATGGAATTAGATAAAGTGGATCTAACGCTTCAAACTCATCGTATCGTCTATTCCTTATCATACAATGTAAATTCCCACATCTGTCATGAAGTAACCTACAGGGTATCCCATCTTATGTTATCTGACAGGCATGTTCGTCCCGTGTAAACTACGCGCGAATGCTTTTAGGAGACACCATTCTACTACCAAAATCTGTCAAATATACATCAGCTACATCTTATTCTGCGTGAAGTATACATGCGTGTCATTTTTCCACACAGTGTGTTTGACATTGCCGTGTCACCATTTGACGTCCAAGGTGGACAAATGAACCAACGCTTGCCACGGAAAGGTCAAGTTAATGAATGTATAGAAAGGGATAGCAACTTGCTACCCAATGCCTTCATGGGCGGTGGATGCGATCCAGTCAAGCTGTCACACTGCTTGACGTGATAACTTCATACCTCAGTGCGTGATTAATTTGATGTTTCCCTTATGACAAATATCATGAGAACACTGTTAATGCTTGTGTGATCTTCAAACCTTTTTCCATAACCAGGTTCATTTATTCGGAATCCTCTAGTCCAAAAGTGAGACTTTGTGAGAAAATAATTGTTCCAACGTTCTGATATGGAACGCTTCAATATGTCGATATCACAAACATTTCTGCGCACTAACTGTTTTTTATACGGTTAACAAAAACAGTAAGAGATTACAGTTTTGTTTATTCTCATCGGTGACAGACGTTGAACTAATAACTCGTATACACAGCGCGTAGCAACAAAAAAAACAGCACTTTCCAAAACTCGGTTATCCACGCTATAAAGTGTGATCGATTAACGGTTAGCAGCCCTAATAAGTTGAATCATTTGTTCAGCGACCACCTTTGAAAATGAGTTTTCGGAATATTCGCCTTGCTATAAGTGTCAGTGAACTATTCGAGGTGAAAAATAGCCAGAGCGATTGTCGGAAAAACTCATCATTCTGAAATGAGTCAGCTGACAATTCACAATAATTTGTCCTTAAGATTTCGCGGATGCGCGGCCAGTCAAAAGGCATCGCCCGTTTTAGTGTCTGGGTGGCCTTAACATGACCTGTGTCACTTCAGTGCTATTTCAGCTGCCAAATTTATTTCACAGAAGACCGAATCGATGAAAGCCACTGTTGCACCATGGCTGCTGTGGACCAAGGACGCTAATGGCGCAAGGGCTGTTTATTCAGTAAATCGACGCATGAGGTGTAAGTTTCAACACTACAGCACAAAACACTCATTTGCATGTAAACCTGATCTGGGAAATTCACAGTTGCTGCGGCTGCCAATGTCCGGTTTGTGTATCGAAAACACCATTTCATATCATAGTGCAGTAAGATTTGTGTCGTATTTTCCCCCCGTTACTTCAATAGCCAAATGCATGCCCCTGCCAAACTACTGAGTAGCACTGTGATTAGTATTGTGCGATCGCACGTCGCCACTACCCCCCCACGCAAAATTTGTTCCAGCTGAACCTGAGGTTGTTCAAGCTGTCCGTTCTCTTGAATGTCTGCCGACCGGTCCCGCCGATGTTAATATACCTGGTGTTCATTCTGTTCTGATCGGGGTGTCATACCATTTACCAAGGTGACTTTCGTTAACTCTGTCCTGATGACTCTGATTTTTAATCAAACACACTCTGCCGCGGCGTTCCACTACAAAATGAGATCCCTCTATCTTGCCAAGAACATCATAGATCTGGGTCCTGTCGCAACCGAAATCTGCCGACCTCTGTACTCAACCGTCGAACCGGATCCAAACACAACACATCAACCCAATAACTTTGCAGTCGACTGCTTCTTGGACAGTTCTTGTGCGTTTGTCAGGTTTTGGTTGACCGACCTCCGAGCTTCTGATGCCTCACGCGTGCTCCTCCGTCGGTCTACATTTAAGCCAATTTTCCGATCGACAGGTAGGCATGGCACGTATATATATTAGCTCAAACGGCGATTTCTTCGTTGCCCCTTGTGGTGAACAGTGGTAGGCCAACAGAATCAACGGCAATGTTTCTTCTCAGTTGAATTATCTGCTATAAAAAAACCAATCCACGCTATTGTAAATTGGGGACTTAGTCAATATGAGATGCTTGCATTTTGCCAGTTCTCGTATTCTAATTGTTTTGTTAAAACTTCTGAAGAGCACTAATTGTTTCAAACTTCTTTTTTCGTCGGTGAATAGCTTCGTTTGACAGCCATTAGTACCCGACCGGCACATTCAACAATACCACCTTCCTCCTTTATTATATCTTTAATTCCTACATCACTTGCATCCGTCGCAACAACTAAGCTCTGTCCAGTCACCAGTGATTGTCTCTCTTTCATCAATTGTTGGACTTTAACAAACATTTGACTGGTTCTTCTTGACCAAGGAAACTGGTAACCTTTCGTCAGAAATCCGTGTAACAGACTTGAGAGATCATTGACATCTTGAAGAACCGGCTGAGGAACCCAACGGGATCAAGAAACTGTTGTCACGTCCTCTTCGAATAGACTCGACCGTCAGCAATTTCACGGGCAGTGGTTGGACCTCATCCTGACCGATTATGTGACCAAGTAATACCACTGTTTGTTTCGTCAGTTGCATCTTTCAGTTACTGATCCGTAGACCGGTTTGATCAGTCTTCTGCAATACACCTAGAATATAAAACGCAATTTCCGGCTCATTGGTGCTGCAGATGACGATATCGTCTCCATAGACAACGGTGTTGTTCAACCCATCCGGCATCTTCAGCATCAGTCGTCTAAACCCGATAGCCCAAACGATATACATATGAAGCGGTACTGTTTTTCTTCCACAGGGAAATCAGTTTCATCTCAATGTGACTGTTTGGTTGGAACTTGCCAACACTGTGAATATCCTGGCGTTCTGCAGATTACAGAAAATTTCTGTCCCCGCCGGGACGGCTACAACTTTATTGATCATAATCTCGTTGAGCCATCTGAAGTCAAAATAAAACCGAAATTTCCCATTGGATTTCCTCATCAAAACGGAAGGATTGAACGAGCTATCCGCTCCCCGATGATTTGTTCCTTCAACATGTTCGTCACTTGTCATTCAACTTCTCATTGCAGGTGTACTGGAATTGTCCTGCGACCAAACAGACGAAATTGTCTTGACTTGATACGTCATTTTGTCCTAACCAATCACAGTAGCCTTACGGATCCTGACCCGTAGTGAGTAATGCTCGGAATTAACGTATTACTTCATTCAGCAACCGGTTGTCATAAATTAGAGTCGATTCAGGCGCGTTTGCTTCAATTTGTCCAAAATAGGGTTTGCACCTTCTAACTAGTTAAACCACACCACAGTTCGTTTATTCGGAAAGTCAACACATGAGGTATACGCTTCACTAGGTCTCCGGTTGTACTTAGTAGAACTGGTTCGCAAAGATAACTAGTATATCACACGACTTCCGATAGTTTACCCCAGACATCTAGCAAGACAATATGGCCTTTGATGAAAATCTGGTATTAATTCAACTGCAGATTCTCCGCACGCATGGTTCTATTGAGGGAACGAATTATCGTACAGATTGAGAAATGACTACGCAAGAGTTCAAAAGTTGTACGGATTTTTGAAGACAAACAGACCAGGTGTGGCATTGAGTTCTGCCCTATCCACTTGTTGTTCGTTAAGTATAGGGTGACTGAAAACATTAGTGCAACACACATCCCACAGCACACGCGATCTGGTAACCCAGTTAGAAGAGTTAAGCATGTAGATAGGAGGTGTGCTCGTTTGACTTTGAATCACCCAGAAGTGTAAAATGACCAAGAATTACCCGCCATATTTGCAGTTACGTTTCAAGTAATGGGGTTTACAGTCTCATTTCAATTTCAGTTTTGTATAATTTCATTTTACACTGCACCACAGGTACTGGGCTTGAACCCGATCACGAAAGTATTAAACCAATCGATGGTAGTCCATTAAGATCGCCTAAGTTGAAAAGTTTGACGATATGCATGAAATCGAGAATTCGGCAAACGTTCCGTGCTGACTTTATAAAGCTTCTAGTGAGTAACACACATGTAACAACTGTCAGTTCATTGGCAGTTGGATGCTTTTAACTAACTACGCCTGCAATTACCTGGAACGTCTGAAGCGGAAGTAGACAAACATTTAATAGGAGAAAAGGTAGACCAAAACTTTACGAGGATTTTCTTAGTTTTCTCAAAGCAAATTAAAAAATTGCTTTGCAAATACCTTTTTCAGAAGTACGCTCAACCCCAAAGGGCAATCCGATGGATTGAACGTATATCGCCAGAAGACAGTCGCACATACGATGTGCTACAAACCTGTACACTGAGAAAGTACATCAAGAAAATATTTTGACCATAACTTCGGTTTAAATTAAGTAACCAAATAGAGTGCCCATATCACCAGTTCACCAAATAACTTTGACCATATCTTCCTGTAACTTTGGTTACCAACTTACCAGCGACTGTCGAGATTTTGACATAGTTAAAACTAATTCGAATCCGGAAATTCGGGCAAAAGTGCATATCGTTGTGTGCCTCCAATTTTCCTTAATGCATTTTATTGACCTACCAACAAATACATCTCTGGTTAATCAATTGGAAAGCGCTTACTGACCACCGGCCGTTCACACTATTTCACTTATGCTTTCTAGCACCGTTTCGATAGCGTTCTGAGTCAGTATGGAACTTTATTGAAGCTTTATTCACCACGCGTCAAAAATCAAAAGGTGCTGACATCAACCTTGAACTTGTCTCGGTTTTGAATGTCGTTCTGTTGTCATTGTAATCCTGGTAATTTTACACCAAGTTATTATGTCACAGACACAAACAATTCTATCTGAGCAACTGTGCAAGATATCAACTGGAAGTATTTAGTTTCATTTCAATTCACTAAACTATACATTATAACCATTCAGCATACAACCTGTGTTTGTATCCACCCGTGCCTAGACGCAGCCAAGTAGTGTATTGAGGAGAAGCGATCGTAATATACTACTCACACCGCTGCTATTCACTCTGAAGTGGCCGCATGAAAAACACAGGAAGAAAAATCGGAGTGCAGCATCGCATGAAATGTTCTTGGTACGTAAAGGAACGTAAAGGAACTGAGCATTGGCGTCTTTGGCAACCGTGACGGTCTGGGTCAAGAACCGTACGCTGATGAGTATTTTTCTTGGTTATCATGTTTAGACGCATAACACATATGTTGCTTCCCTAAGTAAATAACCCTTGCACTATCCGCGTTCTTGGCTCACAATAGTATCTAGGCCGTTTTCTGGTTAAACTAACCAATCTTGTTTTTAGAGTTACCGTAAGATTACTGATTTTAACCTGCCAAGTATGTGAAAACGCTCAAAGTCGATAACAATCTCTGAGAAATCTCCTGTATGCTTTTGATCTGATCTACCTCGTTTGAAGCATTTGAGTGGCCTAATTTTATTGCGAAAAGATGACTGATATTGGATTTGCTTCGAGAACCTTTGACTGTACAGTTGGATAACCATTACAGACAAAAAAGTTTGACAGGTGCATGGTGTGGTTAACAACATTCAAATTATTTTAAGTGCATCCACAATAATATGCGACAGGCACATTTCTCAGACAGCTGGGAACAGCAAACTTCAAACGATGAGAATTCAGCACAGTATCTCATAAGAGAAGATTTAAAACAACCATGGGTGAAAAAGACTTGATAAGCTATAACTTAAACTTATGCTGCTAAGTAAAGATTGTGCCTTTCCCTTTGAAACAGTGCTATCTCCGGTGATTCGTATCGTATATGAGCCGACATATATTACTGGCTGTTAAAGGTTCCAAAAACTATGTCGAGAATAAGCAGAGGTTAATTTGTGTATGAGATTGTATATCCCGTGAAACATGACAACATGGTGCCGCCTGACTTTCAAATTTTTCATTGCCAGTTAGTCAAGCAGACCAACATGCATCCCAAAATTACTCAAGCCAATGATAATTACCCTGGTAATATCGCCAGTTTTGTAATAAACAACGCAGGAGAAACGCTGAAGATAAAGGTTCCATAACAATTCTAGAGAAAAGAAATGCTGAAGCACAGAAGTCCACTGATTCTGGAAGCTCATAACTCATGAAGTTAAGTTATAAGACAGTACACAGGCAATGTGTTACAACGGAATCGTCTTAAGGTAGCACTTGACCTATTTTTACGAACATTTGTTCTATAGAGTTAAGATTACATTGCAAACATATCAAAATTCATGAAATTATATTTCGTCTTTTGATTATCAGGAAAATCTTTGTTATATTCTCACCCGTAAGATATGTTTTACCCCAAATAGATGGTATGGCAACGGATGACTTATGAAAAATCGAAAAACACTTAGAAGCTGCTGAAGTATCTGGAGTGAATTTGTAAGAGACATCCACTAATAGTTCCGTTTTTGTTGTATTGTTTGCTGCAGCATTTAATCTAACTCTGATGTTTTGTCGTTCAAGAACTGCAGCATGACTGCATACATAGACATTTACGTGACTGTGTGATTTCTCATTATGTCTTTTTGATAAGAACACTACCATTTTGTAATGAACTAGCATGTTAGATCACATGTAGTTGTGACATCTTGATACCGAGTATACTGAGTAAGATCATTACTCTGACATGACCATTTCAAGTTGCAAAGTAGAACAGAGTCAATAAAAGAATTAAGGTGTACAAGTTGTGCTCTACTGAATTTTTCCACTCCTCTGTATTTGCCTACGAAACATGAAGCTTACGTTCTAGCTTAAAAGTGGCACGGAATTTTTTCTGCATGCAGAAACGGGATGATAATGACAGACTGTGGTGACCCCAGCATACTGCAACAGGCGTTCGATATATAATACGAACCTTATTAAAGGATGTTTTCTTTGGCTAGCCATGATGCTTTTAGTCGATGGCGTTAAACTTTCGGCCGTTCTGTGTGACAACTCTTGATGATTGTTCAACCGCGTTTTGGACACTCTGGGTCAGCACTTGGACACGGGGTACTTGGCTGATGATCAGACTATTCACCATGCTTTGCACGCCTACTTTCACCAGTGATCCATATTTGATTTCTCGAAATGAGATGTCGCTCGTTTGAACGAGACTGTGCGGATCCGAACACTTCCGTATAAAGTCAAATCTTCCCAGCTTAGAAAATACGAACACATGTAAACTATTGACAGCGAAACTGATTTTTCAACTTAAAACCAAGATGCTCTCGATTTGGGTCAAACATTCGGTTTGCGTTCACAAAGCTAGCTGGATGGGATGAAACAGATGGGATCTAACCCTAACACCTGGAAAACTGAAAAAGTGTTCAAAACTTTAATCGGTCGCATGTTTCGACACTTGTTTTACTGCGTCACGTGATCGATCGGTTGGGTGGGACTCAAATTAACCTTAGTGTTTATCTGGGCGAGTGATTTACTAACTGTCAGTTTCGGGTACAATATTACAAGTTCATAAAACTATTGTTATGAATGATACACACAGATACGAAAATACTTCTTTTGATCAAACTAGGCATTCAGATAAATAAAAAATTGTTTTACGATAAAAAATAATCCGGTGTCTTCTGTAGATCAGGTTTTCATGTTTAGCGTGCCACATTGAATACCATAAGTGTAGCTTCAACACTTCAAGTTTGTATATGCAATACAAAGATCTGGTCTTATCCGTCACTACAGCCTTCGTGTAGAATTCACATAACAATTTATTTCCGGTAAAATCAAAGGATCGTCTTGTTAACCTCATTCGAGATAGGTGACCGGAACTCGCAAAGGTCATCGTAGAATTTGTGATTTGGTGACTAATACAAACTGAATAGAACTCTAAATATGAACGAACTGAGTGACAAAAACTATTATATAGTCAACCATAGTTTTCAGTTTAGTAAACCTGGTAATAAGGGATTGAGCATTTTCAACTTCAAAATACACGTGTTTCTTTTTATTTAAAAATGTCCAGTTACCAACAAAATCAACAACAAACCGCCACTGACGCGCACACTATCTGTCCATTAGGTTCAGTGCATTTTGATATCGAAAAAGAATTGATCGGAGTAATGCATTCTAACAGATTGCATCTGTTTCCGTGCGTTAACTGTGAATTAAGTTTCCTGATAATGCAGGTATACGGTCGTTGATGCGGTTTTAGGCAATTCAGAACTGAATCCCTCAGGAAATTGTGGTAGGTAGAACTCACACATATCAGCACATAATCTGTTTGTTTACTATGCATTAATAAATGCTTAACAGGATAACTTACTGAAAATAGTAGTGCTGGTTATGTTCATCTGAGTATTAACTAGGATCTTAACAGTGAGTTGTAACATTGGTGAGCTCAAATGAGAGAAAATTTACGTTGTTAACATTTACTAGAAAATAGGTGAGTGACATACTGCACAAGCGACTGAAAATAGTTACCAGACTGCAGTAGACTCCAACAAGTTTCTGAACTATCAATTCTGCAATATCTACTCTACTGTTAAGCAGATCATTGCTAGTGCTGAAAATATATAATAAGCTAGACAGCGCCTTGGAGAAATGGTCTCTGATCGCTCAGGAACCGACAGCAATACCTAGCAGGATATAGATGGATTGCAGTATATGGTTAGCAGGATGTCTATTCGAACGTAGGAGTTCTACAGTCCTTTAAATGCATACACAAAGATTGACCCCTGTTGTGTTGCACCATATTATAGAGAATGGCTTCATACATGTGACCAATACAGATAATTCACGGATAATCCTAACCTTCCCCTTGCAAGATACCACTTCCTTGAAACATCATTTATTTACATTTGTTAGGGATCCCAGTTTTTTAGTTGAAAGGCGCCTTGATTCATGCATCACATACCGTCAGCACACAGCTTATTTCTTGAGAGTGGCACAGTAACATTTGGTAGGTCTATAAAACGTTCTTACTTTACAGACTAGCTTGGCTTTACTCAGCCCACAGGTAACAAATCAATTCGAGGTGGCCGAATAATTTTATTGCGACCGGCTTCATAGTTTCGCTGATGCACCTTTTCCATGAAGGCCGTTTGCATAAACATCAGCTTGCAGCTTTCTAAAAGCATTCGTCTGTGTGCTGCGAAAAATGACTCTTTTTACTTGTTGAGAAGAAGGATATTGCTGATAGGTAGGTAGGCCGTACAGTTTTGTCGTGGAATGCATACTTCAACCAGGTACATTAACTCTGATGCGGTTCTTAGTAAGCATCGATCCTTTGTTTGAATTGACTACTTCCCCTGCAGCGCTCGTCGATTAAACGCGTGCGCCACACGGTTAACTGGGTGGCAGTATTTGTCTCAGTAAGTATAACACAATATTTTTTATTTGCTTGTTTTGCTTGTTGGCAGTAAGGTTCTACACGTTCAGCATCTTGTCGTTTATGGCAAAGTAAATGTTTCATTTGAAGTAAGATCAAATCATCATGTTAAACGAGGTCAAACGCATTTACTTACCAGTAAGCATAACTACGCAACCTTGAAAACTTCTTTCCATAACCTTAAGTACCACAAACTAGCAGTTTTGACTTTGGGGTCTAGATAGATAATAACGACACAAGTTATCGACAGTATTCATCTGTTCACTTAATTGATTCACGGACGAATATTAGAGGTAAATTTAGCCGTTAGTTTGTGCCGGATTTAAGGTCTATAGGTTTATGGGCTGTTTCAGATTTAGGAAAGGTCTTTGTATGTGTGGTTCTGTCTGTGTGTATGAAGAGTCACTCTTCCGGGTTGCGGACCTCGCGACTTGAAGAGTGGATGGTTGGAAACTTTAGGTGAGATGGCGGCTAATCACGCTCGATGGCGTGATGGTTAGACCTGATTGGCTGAGTTGTCTGTGAGGTGTACATGGTGACGTGGGGCACTGAAAGCCTCAGGAACGCTGTCCTGATGATGACGTCTTACTTATAATTACAGCTTAAATGTTTGCTTGCAGGATGCAGGCATCTTGATTTTTAATGTTTGAGTATAGATATATTTTTCGTAGAACCGTCTTGGCAAGATGCATATCGACCCGACTAGGGACTTCCAACAAATCAAGATAAATAACTTCAACGATCAATTTTGTCCACAGATTTTGGCCAAATTCACGAGATATCGGCAGATTCGAAACATTTGAAAAACACATGTGAAAACCATGTTGTTCTTCGGTGTTTAGTTCGACGAAGGCTATCTTAGTTCCGGAAAGTCATTTAGTAAACTCTGTCATTTCGCAAATCATTTAAAACAACTCTGTTGATCGGTAATTTGTTGGGCCATCTGAGCATTCACATATGAGTATAAGTGTGCGTCTGAACTTTATCTGTCTGTTGACAGGTGGACAAGGGACAGAAAACAGGTAACAAGTATTGTTAATGGTTTTGCCATTCCCATAGCTAGTCACTTAAGACGGCGTGGGATACCAAATATGGACTAGATAGCTTGCGATTTAATAGGTTCTCCATTTCGATTCTGATTTGTGACAGATTTGAGGTAATTTAGTCAGGTAACCTTTTGTGTCTAACTGTGATTTGCGACATGCATCTGTGCACGTTTATGTACCGTTTCCTAGTAGTGTTGGTTGCCTCTATATCTGTATTGTTAAATTTGCCAGAGATTTGAGGTTGCTAGCTGACGGCTTCTTTTCAAAAGGTGCACTGTAACTCGACTGTAGGGCAGTCTTTAGTTTTTTGAAGAAAACCGTAATATCATAGTTTTTACACAGATGCCGCACACGTGCAATTACTTGTCTACACAATTTGAAGGAGGTTGTGTCTATGGTCATTTGGTTCTGCTGTATTATAGAACTCTAATCGAACTAATGTTCTTGTGTCAGATGTTCTGTGTGTGCAATATTATTCTGAGACTTACTGGAAAGCAAACTGATTTTGTTAATTAGGTACGACTGACAAAAATATGCGCTTGTAAAGATGTAGCAAAAGATTACCGAGAACATCCAGCAAAACTATGTTGTTGACTTCTCACATCATGTAGATATTGGTAAAACATTGTTTCAGATTTTCCATGCGTTGATACTGGTTCGGTTTATGACAATTTAAACAAATTGTTCGACAAATTTCGATAGTTACTTTAGTATATTTTTAAGAATTTAAATTGGATCAATGCTCTAAAAGTGAATGTGTATTTACCGAATAAAATAGTCCTCTAGATAGTTCCGTACTGTGTGAGTTCAATATGTTTGTCTGCCAATCTTCACCTCCATCGAGATATTTAAAAGAGATTGATTTCCTTAATCCATAAATATGTATTACGTTATTCGACGTATTCGCGCAGAAAGGCCAAATTAGGCCCGTGCACCAAAAGATGGTGAAAACCCTGAGGCTACAATTCCCATCAGTACCAAGCATTTGTGATAAGACTAAAAAGGGAAAATGATATCCGATTGAAAAGAAGCCCAGTTATTACAGATTATATTTATTAGGGAAAATGGTCAACTCACATGAATAAACGCTGACAGGGAGTTTTCGAAATTGGTAGTGAAGGTTTGGGGATTTAGGTTATTTCAAAACTGAACACCACCCACACTCGATCGCTGCCTTTGCATTCAGATAAGCCTTTCGGCTAGCCCACTTCGAAAGGAGGCACTAGACTCCAGTTTCGCTCTTATTAGAGCTCATCAGTAGTGCATATCCTTGTCCGGATCGGAGTTTACACTCTGACCCTCGTGCTTGTGAGACTAGCGTGTTAACCACAACGTCAGCAACCTCACAATAGGCATGACCGAATAATCAAATCCAAACGCTCAACCACAACCTTGTATGAATAGTGTTCAGCTTGCCCGATCATTTCGAAAGGAGAATGAACAGAATCACTCTGTTCTACCCAATCGATAACCCCGTGATCGAAATTGTTTGCAAAGTATGCGGTAGAGAGAAATGAATGCTTTTACGTTTACTTTAGTGCTGACGTAAAATAAATTACATCTTGGTGGACATATAATGCGAGATGTTAACACTTTGATTTACTCTTATCAGTGGATTGGTGGATTCCAGCGTGGATTGTTCCAGAAATCCAGCCGGGATAGTCGATCCCTTGGATCATTTGGCAGATTCTATGTGTGAAAGTAAGACAAGTGGATAACAGAGTACAAATGTGAAATTTCTGAGCTCATGGCTTGGCTTTGTAGCTCAGCCGGTAGAGCACTTAGGCACGTTATTTCTGCCGCTGGTTCAAATTCAGCCGTAGTTTTTCACAATTGGGTCTCACCAGAACCACCATATCTGCTAAACTACTCATTAGTGTTAATCATATTAATCGCCAGCATAAAATTGCATATGCTTCAAACAGCCAAACGAACAAACCAAATAGTTCTGATCCTTCACGCGCTAATAGTGCAGTTAGTTCCATGACAAGAAGATTGATTGCATGTGTTTCCTGTCTACACAAATTCAGCAGGTGTTGTCTGATTTGTAGTGCTTCCCCAATCGTTACCAGATTCGAGTTACGAATACGTACCAATACCCCGAACGATTTGGTAGGGTCAACCAATTGATCGGTTACCAGAATGTGTCTAACGGTTGCTGAAGCCGAGGTCTTCCAGTTTGTAACAGTCAATAAATCGTTTTTTATCATAGCATTTGACAGCCTTTTAGGAGTGTGCTCTGTCCTACGTTGATGCGAGCAACCATGTGTTATGCCTATGTAGACATCGTATCAAATGTAACTGAATTGATGTATTACAGATTGATCGGGTGAGTGTATGTCCTCACTATGAGTAGCCGAACTCCTGGTGTATTGAGGATGAGCGATCGTACTATACTACTCACACCATGTCTATTCAGTAGTAGATCAGAGCATATATTTTGACATCGAACAAGCCGCAGGAAAAATGCAGGAAGAAACATCGGAGTGCAGCATCGCCCAAAATGGTTTTTGCTACGTAAAGGAACTGAACATTGGCGTTTGTGACAACGCAGACGGTCTGGGACCAAGTATCGCGTGCAAATTAGTGGTTTTGTTTGTGGTTCTGTTTAAACGCTTAACCGATGTGTTGCTTTCTCAACTAAACAACCCTTGTGCCATCCGCGTTCTTGGCTCACAACACTAGTGCTAGAGAGAATGCACAGGTGGGCGAATACATCGGTGCAATATAAAGCCGTCGTCAGTTTATGGTTCATATTTTTCAACAGATTGTCACCCTTGAATGGGATCTGCAGAATTGTTTTTCTCCACCCTGCAACTTGCCACTTCCGGTTCTTTTTTCTTATTGTGGATGTTCATGAACTTTTCTGGACAACAGTTATCCATTAGCGTTTTCCTGATAAGCCCATCTCTTCCCAGTCGATCGGCAGTGCATATCTTTCTGGCTGCGTGAAGTAATTTTCTCAATACCCCCCGTTTATTAGCAGTAGGTGTGAAGCTGGACAACTGCAAATATTTTCTACCCAATATCTCAGTAAATATGGCCTGTTCATCGCGAAGATTTCAGCAGAAATGGTTTGTTTAACTAATGTTGTCTGTACCAATTAGCCAACATCAAATGGGATGATCGCGTGAGCAATATGGCCCTCCGTGAGCGTATTTAGGAACGCTGGAGACGCGTGATCAACTGATCAAATAATCACACCGCACTACTTGCGGTGGTTGGGTGACAAACTTCACATGCGTCCTCAACGTTTACCGTACCAGGCATTATATACTAAAACCATCGAGGGTTGAATGAATCCGCGTGATGGTCAAGCAACAATGTGGTCATGAAATATGAATACCTTGACTGTTCATTTGAGTAAATTGGATAGGCGGCGCCTGCCATGCTGGAGACCTTGTGATCACTCAAGTTGCCCGCTAGAACCGCTTTCCGAGATGGCAATGAGCTAAAGTCTATGATTTTCTGTTTTTCCGCCTAGATTTGTTCTATCAGTGTTTACCTTTTTGGCGAATCCTTATTTTGCCAGATTATTCCATTTAACTGTTACTCATGCTGGTGGCCTTTTTGGAGGCAACAAGGAATACATAAATGACAGTGTTGTATTCCAACCGTGATGATTTCAACATTCAAACGCTATTTATTTGAGTTTATCAGTTTGGAAGCTGATGTGCGGTTGCTGTTAAATACGGTTGGCAAATTTCACTTCTATAAAGTCTGCTACACTCAGCCACAAATTACGTGTTACGTTTGTAGGGTGTTTCAAACGACAAACGCATTCTTTATATTCTTTCTTCTCTAGCATGATGCGCCAACGTCACGTTGTCGGACTGCCAACTCGACGCATTGCGCTGACCCTCTTTCTCGGAATGCTTACCGCTCAAGTTATACTTGTTTGTCTGAAAAAAGATATCCAAATTCTCAGGCTCCTCGCTCTGAAAACGGATCGATGCGAACAATTGGAACAGCAGCCTAGCGCTGTTTGGATCAACGTGGAACCGGAGCTACGACAAATGCGCCTACTTTGTCTGATCACAACAGAACCGGCGTACTACGAGCTGCGAGCAATCCACATACAAAATACTTGGGCTCGAAGATGCAAAAAATTTTGGTTCACTGGAACACAAGCACATAAGCAATTAGTGTTGATGCGTAGGTAACCTCTATGAAAACTGCACACCCAAGACATGACGTTCACTGAAGTTGTTCCGTATAAAATTACAGGCTTGTGTATCTTAGTAATCTGTCATGACCAATAGGCCTTTGCTTATTAACTCCGCTCCACCTGGTAGCCTCTGCTATCGTATTCATTGTCGTGGACCTCTTTCTGACTGTTTTTAGCTAGTGATCATAGTAATGTCAACCTAACGAAGCACATTGTCACTGAGTTTCCTGGTTCATACAACCTATAATATGAACCTAGAAGTGTGAACAAGTTCAATCGCTTGATCTAATTGGGACAGCAGGGTTAGTAACCAGGCTGTCTGCGGTTTAATGTGATGCAGTTTAGTGAGCAAGCGCCGAACGTACGACAGCACGCTGTGTGTTACACTTACACCCCACACGATTTAGTGGTTTTGCATAATATACATAGGGAACGTAATGCATGCGCTGCCATCTTCTACTAATGATGAATCCAGTAGACCGCTAGTATCATCGACTGATATATCACGGAAACTGACATCTAGAGCACATACCACAATGAATAAAAACAGTCAGCTTTACATGACTTTCTTGGGCCCTAACCAACTGAGCAGTATTCCATTAAGTGACTGCTAAAATTCCATACATCACTTCATGGTTTTCCATGCACTAAACCAGTGGTGATGTTGTCTCTACCGTAACAGAATCAGAAGAGTTATGTTTAGAAGACGCTCTCAATCTGAATGCTGTTCACCGAATTTGAGAGCAGTCCATCAGAGCAGAACAGAGGTACACTCTCAAACCCAATTATCGCATACATGTTCCATACACAAATGTCATACCCATATGGTATTAGAGGACTAAGTTGTGCCAAGCTTCGCAATTTTTCATATCTCCCTATTTGTCATGCAAATTGAAATTAGTCCCCAACATCGTACCATAAACTTTATCGACAGTATGACTGCTTGGAGTAGATTTGCGCTCCCACCTAACAGTCACCTTGTTGTACTGAGGAAAACCGAACAGTAAGCTATTAACAACGATAGGTACCGATTAAAATGGTCAGAACAGACTAATACCGATTGCTGCAGGTTACTGGTTGATAGTAATTTGCCATAAGTCATCGCCACTGACAAAGAAGTCTGGAAAGGTTGAATTTCAACATGGCAATCTGTAAGAAACTGAGAATTAGGGTGCCTAATGGAGTTCTCAGTAAATCATTCGTTTCGCGAGTCTTATGATGGCAGTAAAAATCATTTTCTGTTTAGACAAACCGGAATATTTGGCGAAGGCTTCCAAGTACTGCCGCGGTGCAGTGGTAATTCAACAATCTTGATTGTAGACTTCGCTGCACGAGTCTGAAGACTGACGACTGAGGAGAGCATTGTTAAAGAACACTCTCCACACCCACACTTGTGATTGGATGTTGTAAAAATAAACTGATTACAGTGTCTCATGAATAGTGAGAGCTTACAGCACATGAAACTGTCGAAGTACTACCTACTGACCATAGTAATCCATCATCATCATCGTCATCATAGACAGCAATATATCACTGGTTCACATTGATGCTTAACTGCCACACAACCATGAAGAAGAAGAAGAAACAAACCTTGTTTATGAAGAGAGAAGAAAAAAGGGAGAGGGAGGTGACCTAATCGCTAAAGCGTACCAAAAGTTATATCCATTATTGACTTGTCGGATTGCAAACTCACTGTCTAGAGACGTTGTCGCTATTTGCATTCTTATTTGCAACGTCATTTGTCATCCGAACAACACAGTGTGCTAACTTCTGTTGTCTGGTTGCCCATCTCCTAATCTTAATTCGCCCACCTGAACCTCTCGTCGCTCATTACAAAATTCCGACTGAATGTTAGTATAACTCAGATTTTATAATTAACTAGACATTTACGAGTAGACTCAAATTCCTGACGGTTTGCGAGCACGGTGGAGATGGATTATGACATCTGATCTGGGGAATTGTGAGTCGGTTGTATGGGCAAAACCTAAAACTCTGGCAGCTGCTGGAATACAGTCATACTTACCACGGATGGATTGTTAGCAACCTGGCAATTACTTTCGTCCCCTGGCTTCACAAGTCACGGTTGTCATGATTACCCGATGTACAGTTTCCTATGTAACTACTGTACAAAATGCGTCCAGATCGACTGTCAATAAATATATGGTAAATTAGTACCTTCTGACCAATCTCGGGGAGTGGAGTAATAAGATGCCGTAATAATCTGCAGTACCACGTGGTCATTGTGAGGTAGTCTCGACCGATAGAACATCGGCTGCTTTTCTTGACTTACAGGACGCTTCAAGGAGTTGAGAAATGACGTGCTTTAGTGCCGACACCCAACATCTTCATTAAAGCCTTCAAAATGATGGAGAGGTTAGGTAATCTTAGTAATTCAATCGGCTCTGATGAATAGTTTGAAGGAATTGGCTGTCCACTAGTCAACATTTGCGTGCTATCTGTGAACATCCGGTAGCTGTGGTTTGGTGTGTAAGTAGGCTATAATCAAGCACCACAACAAACAGCACATCGCCGTCGGAAGTCCTCCCACATGGAGATAAAACTTGGTCTTGTCGTTCGGAAGATGTAAAAAGGATATCTGCTTTTGACCACCGGCATCTCTATGCCATTGCATATGTGTAGTAGAAGTGTAGTATAAATAACAAAACAAGTTTCCAGAAGCGTGTCGATTTCATTACTCAGGGGTTGGGGCTGATGCACGTTGTGTGAATGCCACTCCAACGGTTCTGTGCAGCAGACCTTTCTCACGAGTCGATCTGGGTAGTAGAAGAACGAAACTGACTATTTCATGATGGGAGTTCAAACAGTGAAGCTTCAACATCAAGACTTGGTTGCGTAAAACGTCAAAAGCCGATGGACTAGCGCTCAGAGAATAACATAAACTCGAGACTAAGTATGGTACTGTAACTTGCGCGCAGTGGATGTTGCTTTGGTTTCTGTTTTTCGGAAATGATTTCTCTTAAATTTTTCTTCATCGCTGATATTTCAACCTATTTTTCATCTACTTGATGCTGTGCTTGTGGTGTGCTACACTGTACAAAGTGTAACAACTGCATAGACGTGATTAGGTTGTGATGATAGTTTCGCACAGAGATTAAGACCAACATTCAGCTTCGAACAGTTCTTTTCCCTTGTGTTCGAACAAGATTTTTGCACTGCACGTCCGCTTTATGTGTTTCCAAAACTTAATTCGGAAATCCCAGAGAATTAGGATAATTTTTATTTTGAGGTAATCAAGAGAGCAATTTTCCTGTGTGAAAGGACAAATTTGCCAAATACTTATCAATTTGTATCATTTCGAAACACTGAGTTCCCTTGATCCAGTTCACCAGTAACGATAGAAGACATATGTCGGGAGATTTTAACATTTCGTTTACTCTCTTCAGTTACGAGCGTAAAACATTAGAATATGTAGGACATGCGGATAGCAATAATAATAGAAGCAATCAGCAATTAGGTTTACGTAAAAATAGGACTGTTATCAGTTTCAGGCAGACAAACTGCGTGAGTCAACAGTTTATGCACACACAGGACCGGACGGCGAATATTGATTAGCACAGCTTCGGAGAAGGCAAGCAACTTCGGATTCCGATTACGCAACAACACTTGAAACGAATTGGCGGGGTTAACAACGTAACCTGTTTCCATGATGCGTTTTGTAATGGATGAGGTCGGATTTCGTCTCAGTCGCTCTGTTGTCATTGCCTGTTGCGTCATGGCACGCACCAACCACTTAGGCATATGTTCAGCCATTCTTTATCGTAGGCACCGATCTGTTCTGCCGATATAGACGTCACCGCAACTGAGAGATAGATAGATGAGAGCTTAACTTTTGGTTCTGTCAGTTTCATATGTCTACCTATGAAGTTTGCAGGATAAGCGTTCTCTGCGAATATCCGCTGCGAAAACACCATTTCTGCACCAAACATGTCATCACTTCATATCCTCATAGCTCTGCATGTTAAACTGCGAACGAGGTTTACCGCTTGCCAAGTGGTCAATCCAGAGGAGTCAAATTTCGTATTCTGGCCACCGCGAAAGCGATCGGAATTCGGTTGCGCAATCCACGGTTGTGCGCTCAAAAGAAATTTGTGCAAGCCCTACGGTTACCATGGCCTCCCGTTACTAACTCGACATCTCCGGAGGTCAATTTTGTCACCTAATTGCCCTCCAATTTACAACTGCGTGATGTAATTAGGTGACTAATTGCTTTTGATTTTGATCGCTTGACAACCATGATGATATATAAAATGTTATGTAATTGAAACACTGAGTTCCCTTTAACCACTTCGCTGGAGCAAAAAGAAGACATATATTGCGATGTGTTAACATTTCATTTACTCTCATCAGTCGCAAACTTAAAACATGCTGTCTAAAGCAGGAACACTGTCGGGCCATGGACGAACTAAGAGATATGCAACATCTGGTATTCATTAAACCGGATAAAGGCTGTGGTGTAGTTGTCATGACCAAGGACGAGTAGTTAAGGAAAATGAACACTATTTTGGAAGACCAGAGAAAGTTCAAAGTGAACCAAACAGCAGAGGACAACATATTGTTGGAAAAGCAAGTTGCAAGACAACTTCAGATAATGTTGTTACATGGACACATATCTGAAGCTCAATATAGACAGTTGAAACCAATCGGTATGGAAACACCCCGATTGAGAGGTGCTCTAAAAGTGCACAAGGATGGTACACCTCTACGCCTGATCTTGTGCATGAACAATTCTGCTTACCATAAAGTTGCTCGTTGGTTAGTGGACATTTTGGATCTCATCCGTAAAGTTTTATCTCCACATTGTTTGAAAGGCTGTTTCGAATTAGCTGAAATCCTAGAAAACACTTCGGCGAGTACCCGAATACTGTATTCCATGGATGTTGATTCTATTTTCACAACTGTTCCCCTTCGTGAGACAGTTGATTTTTTACGTGACTTCATCTGCAGTCAGAACTGTGATATAGGTGTTTCACTTGAATACCTCAAAGATCTTATTCTGTTGTGTACAGAAAACATTCGTTTCAATTTTCAGGGACTTGCTTAAAAGCAGATAGACGGTGTGGTTATGGGTAGTCCGTTAGGCCTAACACTAGCAGACATCTTCTTAGAAATGATTAAGCGACAAGTCCCGGATAATATAGCTGAATCGTTATTGTACAAACGATACGTTGATGATATTTTAATTTTTACTGATGTTACTCATTCTGACTAGTTTTTCAACTTCCTTAACAATATCCTCCCCAACCTATCTTTATCTCACGAAGTAGAATCGAACAACAGTTTACCTTTTTTGGATGTACTCATTACTATACGTGCAGATGGCAAGTTGCGGCGCTCAGTTAATCGCAAAGCGACATGGAGTGGTCAATATCTTCAGTTTTCCAGCTTTGCTCCTATTGCATACAAACGGGGTTTGGTTAAAACACTGTTTCATAGAGCCAGGAGTATCTGCACCCCCGATACACTGCAGGTGGAACAGGAGTTGTTGAGACAAACTTAACTAGCAAATGGATACCCCGACAGATTCATAGGAGCACATAATACGCTGAAGAAGAGCATTGAGCCCATACTGACAGCTCAAAAGAAGGATGTTTTCTTATTCTTGCCATTCAAAGGTGACCACTTAGCCAACGACATAAAGCACAAATTAAAGTCTGCTCTGGCTCGAACGTATGCGGCTGCGCCGTTTCGCTTATTTCAAACCACCAGAGGACTAGTTGTCCGCGAATGTAGCTTGCCTAACTCTTCTGCCTCCTATGTTGTTTACCAGTTCACTTTCAGTTGCAGCGACGTTTACATGGGCAGAACAGATTGACAACTATCTCAATGAGTCGCCGAACACATTCCGAAATGGTTGAAACAATAGGTGACGCACCGGCCTCAACTTTTTGCACTGACGCATCGAAACCCAACGTCATCGATTGCTAAACATCTCATGACAACGGGTCACCAAGTTGACCCATTGAACTCATTCAAGATACTGTTGCGCAATCGAAAATCGAAGCTACCAGCTTTCTGTGAAGCGATGCTCATCCGAACTTACCAGCCGACGTTCTGCGCACAAAATTGGTTGAGGCAACCTATCGGGTTGCCATGGTCGTGATTACATAATACTTGGTTTGCTTGTATGCGTGTCTAATCCCTGTCTGTCCTTATTTGTATGGTGTATATAACTTGCATGTTTTACGTTTGCGACTGATGAGAGTAAATGAAATGTTAACATATCGCAATATATGTCTTCTTTCTGCTCTAATGAAGTTATGTAATTGGCTCGATGATGAATAACCGAAAACAGACTGTTCGCCAAAACACCTTTTCGTTTCTAAATCCAAATCACTGCACGAGTACATCGCCTGGCCAAACTTTGCACTTCACAGTTTCCTTCCGGTTCCATACAATGTGAATAGCCTGGGAACAAAATTTTATACAGTATGCAAACTTTGTACTGTAGATAATCTGTACTCATAATCTGCGTTACCTCTGACCAACTGCAGAGACAATGGCTACCATGGTAGTTTCACCATGAAGTAATGGAAAACTCACGTTACCAGTAAAATACAATTCATTATACATCAGCCGCCTTCCAGAGCAAGTAGCTTCATTAACGCGCTCAACCGACATTCTGTATTACACCGTGCCTATTGCTTAGTCCTATCTGTTGTCATTTATATCACAACACGGATCCCTACTTCCCTGGTTAAGTATATTTAGCCGAAAGAAACCAAATCAAAACAGGACATACTAACTCAAATAACTTTGTAGACCAGGGAGACTGTTAAGTTATTGAATAATCCAGTCTGTTCCGAAATGGGTTAAAAGGTTGACAGGTCATAAAACCGTATGACTCAAACAATCGACACACCAAATTCTAAATTCATCGACTGCCCGTCACAATCGCAAAATAGAGTCGAGCAATTCAGACGACTTGAGATGGTCCTATACAGAAAGTACAACCCAACCTATGTATGCAAAGTGAACCAAATGTTAGTTTTTCATTGTAGTTATAACGAATATTGTCTGAGCTGATGTGTACGTAACGTAGTTTTTTCTGTGGGTGATCAATACGTAGCGTATTAGTAAACAGTTCACTTTTTGTATTCAAGCAGTGAAATAATACTGTATATCTCGTAAAAAACATTTTGTTGATTCGTCCGGCCAAATTATTTATTTTTATCCAATTAAGGTTTGGAACTTCCTCATTCAACTAAAAGTGAATTTTCCTGGTTTGAAGCAAAATTTGCACTCAGGAGATTGTATCAAGATGTGGAATCTTATGAATTTTATCTCTACGCTCCTGACGATGCCTACTTCCTTATTGAAAATCTGTATGCCCAACTACAATATCACTTGCCTGAAGAACCTTTTATCACTGGACATCAAATCAGAGTAAGTGTAAAAACATAATCGAGTTTGCATCGTTTTTCTTTGGTTTCAAACAATATTCACGTTCATTTGCCTAAGGCTCAGCTGTCAATGGCTGAACTGAATTGTTGCAAAAATCCGATTACATTCAAGTTGATTCTATCAACATAAATGAAATCGTAAAATGTAGATCACACTTTCACACAAGTTTAAGTAGGCATTCGTTTGGACGCACCAGCAACAGATTACCTGTTTGGTACTTGGTAGGGATTAGACTGTAGATTTATGAGGGTTGGAATAAAAACAGTGAAGATTGCGAAGATATGCATTAGTGTACGAATTATTTATTCATTTCAGTCTCTGAACGAGTAGGAATCGTAATCTGATAAAACTCGTTGATCGACATTGTTTAACTTATCATCAAAAAACCGCTTCAGTGACGTTTCAGCTGTAATAAAACCACGAAAATTAAGCGCAACGTTACACACAAAAGTAAGAATGGAAGCAAAAACTGATTTGCAAAAGTGCAGCGTTCAACCGCTCACAGTAAATTAAATCTGACCACGCACTGCAAAATAACAAATAGACAAAATGCACGAATTCTTCCTGGTGTCTTCTGATCTCTTGCTACGTTCATTATTCATACTGCATCAGTGATTCAGTAAAACTTGATTAGGTGCCATCGCTGTGATGTCTTCAAACCTGTATTGTATGAGAAACGTGACTCAATGCTGTTAACAATGACTGTTTAAATTGCTCAAATTCACATCGTTTTATCTTTCTCATTCCTTAGTTTAATCAGCTGTAGTGTGGTCGAAAAGTATTTAGTATAACGGCTCAGTTGTGAGTAACGTGACTCAACGATATAAAGGAAGATGTTTTTTAATTATCAGAAAGTGTCCAAATGGACGAACATCTTCATGAGTTTGAGACAACCACTCCACCTTTTCTGACCTCCTGTCGTGGACGTAATCTCAAAAGCACACAAACAGGTCAACGATTATTTTGAATTTGTCATCCATTAGTAAGTGCAAATAGGCCCAAAATTCATGGAAAACCACCTTGGTGAATATGGCCGTACTACGTATGCTGAAGCACTTGGCACAATGCGATATACTGACAGGTGTTCTCTGTGTAGCATAATATTTTTTAATTAGTAACAAAATATCGTCGACACGGTCAAGCCGCAACAACCTTCCACTAGATAGAACGTAAAATGATGGCTTGTGTAGCCGTCGTAAACAGTTTTCCATTGTTTCGTTTATATCAAGGTTAAAAATGAACCGAAAGTAGACCAGTCTTACCGTGAATTATTTCTGATGTCCAGTCTGTTAGATTTTAATTCGCATGAACATTTAGTACGTTCCTGCATTTAAGCAAATCAGTCAACTGAATCAAAATGCACTTTTCGTAGCGAAAGGTATCGAATGATCGCATGTGATGTGTACGAAGATGTTTCATAATTTTTTGAAGAATATGTTGTAAACCCTCCTAAACGATACGCTGGTTCGATCTCAGTATAGTGGTGCGCTCGATAAATTCGGATTCTCGTCCCGGTAATAATTCACACGAAAATCCCAGTCCCGAATAGTAACGCGACTGTCCCGTATTCGCTCCCAAGGCAAGCCAAAAGACGCGTTCAAAATAAGAAGCTTTGTTCCGCTACAAAACGGGGTGCGGCTAGGGCGACAAGTACAAGGTATTTATAAGGTACGTCATGAACACACATTCCCACCACATCATGAGAAAGAGTTAGGATCGGACATGTGGATAGCGGTATGAAAAGTACCAACCGATTTGAACAGTTCCGCTAGTTAGGACTGAGTCAGGTTGTTTTTCTTCTTTCTCACGACGGAGGCGCTCTGGGACGGTCACAGGGTGGGCGCCCTAACAGAATAAAGGATGCTGATCTACACATCCTTGTACTGCGCAAAATCCTTTCTTCAATTCACTAACGTTTGTCTTCTAGTCCGCAGTGATTCAAAGTACATGATAGCATCAACTGGTCTGTAAACAACAGGTCAGTTTAGCTTCAAAATGAAAATACTGTGGACGCCTTAGAAATAAGATATTGATAGCTTGAGCACAAGTGAACTTCTGCTGAATTCTGGCAAACTGGTAACCCCTTTCTCATTTAAGCAAGCAGAAGCTACTATCCGATGTTTGCCATTTAATCATGCCGCTTCTAAATTTTATCTTTTTAGACGAAACAGAATCATCAAGAACCCAGTTTTCAAATTTATCTGCTTTCTACTGTGTTTTGTTAATGTTGTTCACCAAATCGACAATGTTCCACTGATAATCAGAATTGAAACAATGAGCTTTATTCCACATATGAGAATGACAGGTGGTTTCACCACAACAGAAGTAAATAACAAGTCTAAATTAGCAGGATACCTTGAGGCGGTGCTTCGATTACAAATATTCTGAGAAAGGCAGAAAATTAGCTTCCATTAGGACGGGGCTAGTTATCCTATTTTGATTTGGTTGTTTCGAACTGCTTCTGATTTTAATGGTTGACAGTGTAACTGTTTGCATCCAAAATCTACATAGCTTACATTCAGTGCTTTCGTATCCTGATGGAAAATGACATTGACCACCTAATTGGTAAACATAACTAGTAGGTGCACAGACTAATTCTGGACATTTTGTTAGTCCGTGACACGAAAATGCATAATGTCACGACGAGCATTAATTCGTAAGTTTACACTCAGAAGGACCATTCGATGTGGACTTCAGTAGCCTGCTGGTGTTTAACGCCAGCCATGGTGCGGTTGCGTCTAGCTATTTGTGTGGTGAATTGCTGTGAACACGCGAAATAATTCGACTGGCTCTCGGCATATCATTATAGGCGTCGGATGTAAGTGGAGGCAAAGGAAGTCAAAACAGCGTTACCAGATTTTGAATACGGTTTTTATGAAGAACTTGTTTTAAACTAAATGTACTCAAAGGACCTATCATCAAACTACAACACTCGGAGTACAGATGCTGTGACAGACTTGTAACTTTGTCCTCACAACGTCAGGCATGTATACCTAATCGATAATGAGGATGTTTCGGTGAATATGCAAAAACGTAATTGTTTTCCACCTTAACCGAGAACTGTTTACCAGAATTCAAAGAATGATGGATACTGATGTTTTGTTTTGTAACATTAATGGAACAACGCTTTTATGTGCTTGTGATAGCCTATAGCATGTCAGTTTTCATCCAAATCTGTCTTTACTGTACCAGGAACGAAATATGAACAGTTATTTTATGAAACGCACAGGTTTTGTGCTTTCCCGAGCAGCTATACGTAAACTTGTGGAGCAAACCTTGGATCAACACCCTGATTGTCCAGATTTGAATGAGAAAACGATGGAACGAAGGTTAAGTAAGTATGACTGCTTTGATTTGTCGAACTTAGTAGTCTTCACCTTCCATTATATATTGGTTTCAAAAAATGTTGCATGGGAAGAACAAGCTGGTTTTGATTTTCAAGCAAAACTAATACCGGCATCGACATCTAAGTGATAAAATAAAAAGTCCCATGTAAGCAAGTTTAGACTAACTTAAATGTTATATACTCAGAATGCTACTTACTCACTCTGGAGTGCACGGTCATTTCGAAAGTGGACTCTCACAGAAGAAGCTCAATTTGACGCGTGTGATGTTTGCTTCCACCGTCATCCGTCAACTGTATTGACAACAAATGTAAAACACTGAGTTCCGTTGATACGGTTCACAATAACGATGGGAGACGTATATCGCGAGATGTGAACACTTCGTTTACTCTATTCAATCACGAACGTGAAGCGTTAAACTATATAAAAGATGCGGTTCAAATGTGAGTGATGCTTAACTTTAAATTAACCAACTCCCCGACTGTTAATCAGTACTCTCAAATATCGCCTAGCGGACTTGATGTGATCAGGGAGTTCGAGCTGTCTGGGAAGTCCTAATCGCGAGGTAATTGATTGGAGTTAACAGGGTAGTTAGTGTGTCTACTCTCAAGCCAATTGGGCAACTTGATCACTGCTCGCAAACAAAAGTGGTTGAGCGTTCAGGTATAAGTTGGTCGTGTCTAATGTAGGGTCGATGGGGCAGTGGTCAACATGTTTTCCTCATGAATGCGTGGCAGGAGTTCCAAACCCGGCCGTGGCAAGGATACGCACCACTGACGAACTCTAATGAGGGTGAAACCCGAGTCTAGTGCTCCTTTTCAAAAGAGTCTGGCTGAAAAATCTGTGTGAATGTGAAGGTTGCGATCAAATGTGGGTGATGTTCAACTTGAATCGTTGACTGTTTCCATTGTTGTTGTTATCCCAGATCCTATATATTCAAGTGTTCTATGTTCGTGATTGAAGAGAACAAGCGAAATGTTATGGTGACTAAACAAATCTGGACTAACCATAGTAAAATGATTGAAATAAAAAATGTAACCGTGTTGCTGTAGAACCTTATTCGCGTATATTTCAGAGGTCACTGGGGTATCACTAGGACTTAACACCCTTAGGTCAAGTCCAACTGATAACCGCACAACAGCTCGATAGTGTATCTACAACAGGTGATATGTAGACATCAGCAAACGTGTACGACCATATATACATATAAATGTCATATATACTCGAAGTCATATGTCTCAACGGCCTTTTCGACCGTCAAATAACGAAAAGTGCCCAAGTTTATGATGGCAGCTAAAACGACATTAGCTTGGACATTCATCAATCATACTACTTGCAGAAAATGAGTAGGCGGTGAGTAAAGAGAAAATGCAAACAAATGTTACGATTTTCCTGTTATAAACTTGAGGAGAGAACCCAACAAAAATACACCCTGCGAAATTCCGCCGCCACTTTACCAGCGTACGTTTCAGTTATCTGTGCCAGTGTATCAACAAACAAACCACACACGCTAATCATGCTACTAAAGTGGACACAACAAATCACTCATTACTCAGCCTCACTTGTCATCTCAAGTTGAACATCACCCACAATTGATCGCAGCTGTCGCATTCCCATAGACTTTCCAGTCGGCCCCTTTCGAAAAGAAGCACTAGACTCGAGTTTCACTCTCATCAGAGCTCGTCAGTAGTGCATATCATCGCCACTGCCGGGACTTGAACCACGGACATGCTGTTCATGAGGCAACCGTGTTTACCACTGCGCCATTGACCTCACGTTAGGCACGACCGAATTATCATATGTGAACGCTCAAACGCTTTTGCTTGTGAGTAACGATCAGGTTGCCCGATCGTCTCGAAATGGAGACACTGGTACTGTGGTTGAGCATTCACATGTGATAATTCGGTCGTGCCTAACGTGAGGTCAATGGCGTAGTGGTAGCGTCTCTAACCAGCGGTTTGAGTGATCACGAGGACCCCATCCAGGCAGGCGACACCTACCCACTTTGCTCAATGGAGCAGTCAAGGTCTTCATATTTTGTGACCACATTGTTGCTTGACCACCACGTGGTTTGACCCAACTATTGGTGGTCTCAGCATATAATGCCCGGTACGGTAAACGATTAGATGACAAACGGAGTACGTGACCCAACCATCGCAAGCTGTGTACCGTGATTAATTGACCAATTGATCGCGCATCCCGAGCGTTCCGGAATACGCGCCGGCGAACTGCCACATTGCTCACGCGATCAGTCCACTTAATAAGGGCCAATTCGCAGAGACAACGATGGTCAAAAACAGCAAGTCTGTTCATATCTTCTTTGTGAACAGGCCACGATTCCGAATCATAAAGCAAAATGGAACGTACACAGGCATTATATACCCTTCCTTTCAGCGACAACCGGACGTCTTTTCGACGCCAGAGATGACGCAGTTTGGCAAGGGCAACTCCTGCTTTTGCAATCCTCGCGAATATCTCATCAACAATATTACAGACTGATGAGATAATGCTACCCAAGTATGTGAAGCTGTCTACAGTCTCAAGCGGGTTAACTGCAATGAAGAAAGTAGGAGTTGAAGTGCCCCAGTCTTGAAGCAACACTTTGCACTTTGAAGGTGCAAAGCGCATTCCATACAAACCAGATCGTTCGCTCAATCTGTCCAGCACGGTCTGCATGTTTTCGGCAGAGAAGCAGTAAGACGATGTCGTCCGCGTACTCCAAATCGATCAATCTAGCGCCAGGAAGAAGCCCAACACCAAGCCCACTGTATTTCCGAAGCTCACCCTCCAGAATGTCGTCCATGACAAAATTGAACAGGAAGGGGGAATTCGGATACCCCTGACGAACACCACTAGAAGTGATGAACGTCCGAGACAGTTATCGACAAACTCTCACCCTGCTGGCAGAGTAAGCATACAGTGATCTCAGTAGATTCACGTATTTCTCTGGTGCTCCCTTGCGGAGAAGGCAGCTCCAGAGAACGTTACGTGCAACTGAATCGAAAGCAGCCTTTAGGTTCAAAAGAACCACGACTGTCGGCTGTCTGCAACAGTGTCGATGTTCCAAGATCCGTCGCAAGGTAAAAATATGATGAGCGCAACCTCGGCCGGATCGGAATCCTGCCCGTTCTTCGCGTATCTGACTTTCTCTGGGCTTAGTGAGTCGACGTAAAATGAGACCAGTGAGTAACTTGGACGCAATAGACACCAAACTGATGCCCCTGTGGTTGTTACATAGACTTCGGGCCCCCTTTTTGGAAACGGGAATGACTGTTGATAGGCACCAATCACGAGGCTAAATGTATTCGAACAAAGATCATGTAATATTCCACTGTTAACTTGTATTTTTAAGTAACTTCACTTGGCTATTCAACATGATTCTACAAGATACACTCTGTATTTTGTTCCCGATGAATCGTAATCATAAAATTTCATTTTAAATGTCATTTTGGAATATAACGGCACTAGGTATATGGGTGGGCAAACTTCCCTGACTCACAGTAGTGAAGTGGTCCTTAGAGTTACAAAGAGAAATCAGTGGAGGCAAACTATTTGTTAGACAACTTATAAAGTTCAAAGAATTAAGTATAAAACGATGTCTTTGAGAGTACTAGGGTTTGTTACGGTCTGTATTCACATGCGATAGTACAATTTTATCATTATCATTGTTAATAATAATAAATCCTAACTAGAGAATAAGTGAATTAGGACAAATCAACGCGGTTCTTCTAGTCAAGGTTATTCTTCATTATTTTCCGTAAATACTATTTATGTTAAAACGTATTCTCAATCTTTTCATTCTTCATGCACGTTACCAGTCAAATGCGGTGAAGTCTTTGGAATGACTCAATACGATTCACTGGATAGTCAAGGATCACCGCTGTTTCCATCCAAAAGTCTTTTGGATATGGTCACTAATTTAACCGTTTTTAAACAGGCAATTCATCGTAAATCTTTATCTCCCATATGGAAACAGGTATGTGTTTGTTTTAGTCCATGCTATTCAACTGTTCAACTTTGCAAGTCTATATTCTCTGAGGATTTCTTGAATTATAATACCCAATAGTTCCGTCTCCAGTACAATAGTTTTCCACACGGGACAATGTAAGGACATTGTGAAACTTTAGTGAGAACCTTAACGAAAGGCTGCCACACTGAGAGGAATTCAAACATCAAGTTACGGAAGGTACAACATTTCTCCTAAGCCATTCTAAGCCTGATGTTAATGAGCTGATATGGCAGCAGTGAACTCACTCATGGAACTGAACCTAAGACATTAATCCTACACCACACTGCAACACATGTGTTAATTGACCTTGCTGTTCATTTAGAGCCTAATAAGTGAGGATCAATGATATTATTCTACAAATACACGGCAGAGATAAACCAGGAAGATTTGAAAAACATTACCTTCCAAAAACACCTCCGGTGTTAATTAGTGAACGAGTTGCTATACGAACTGCCACTTTTGAGTATCAGGGCTGTGATACGTCACATTTCATCAACACTTGAACTCCTGATTATCTTTGTCCCAACATCTGACGCATGGTACAGTTGAGATAAACATCCTGTGTACTTGTACCAGTACGCAGTTGTAGTGACCAACATTAAGTAAAATTCTGAGACGACGGGGTGCAAACTTTTAGAAATTGTCGGCGGAGAGACCAATAGATGCAACAAGGATTCTTTTTTTTTTACCCCAACCTCTGCCAGTGCGTTAGCAGCTAAATTTCATTAGAATGACAACTAGTCAGGAGAAAGAGTTTCCTAGACATAAGCACCAACGTTGAGCATCGCTAAAATATCATCTGCCAACCTGTTTCAATATGCCGCAATAAAATGTGATTGACAACTGATGTCACTTCGAGAAATGTGTATTCACACAGTTTCTGGAGTAGCATAACGTGAGACGCGTATAGTTTGACCTGTGTAGTACGTTATTACAGGAAAATGCAGTTGTACAACGGAAATAACGGCAGATTAGGTGCCTAGGATTTTGTAAGACTATGCTGTCATGTACTTGGCTACTAAGTAGAGAACTATAAATATTACTCAAACTCACAAATCAATCACATTTCATCGGAAGAACGCTACTCATTTTAATAGAGATAAAATACCGTGCTTACATAAACGATTGAGGCTGTGTGATACTAACATTACTCTGATTCATCTATCCGTTCTTACTATCCACCACCTTCATTCAAGCAATTTGGCTGTTAAAAACCGATACCATTTCATACAGATAGTTTTAGCTTCTTACAAACAAGCTCATCGTAGCAGCCGGCCGCTGTTCTGGTCGGCTAGTGTTCATTGAACATAGTTTCGTTCTCAACAGCCTGTGTGAGCATTTAACAACAAAGAAACTATTGCATTCCAACATATCTACAAACAAAACAGCATATCATTGAGCAATTGAGAAACGGCTGCTGTGGCGATGCTAAAAAGAGCCTTGTTAAAACAATGACAGTATCGGTTGTAAGCACAACTTGACAGTGTTTATTGAAGCACTTCACTGCGACTATGTGAATACAGTTCGAGACATGACAGCTCAGACGTCTAAAGATATTAGGGTCGTACTGTTCGCTTAACACGAACGGACTACAGATGTTAATTCTGAAGTTCCTAATAAATCCAACATAATACTCATTATTTAAGAGTGCTGGGATGCTTTCAGCCACTTTCGTCTATTTGAAGATTTGGCAACAACAATGAAAGATGAGTCATTAAGTACTCAAAACTGATTAGATGACTGGCATGAAAACCAATTAAATGGGAGCCAGAAAACCTCATTTTGCTGAGCAAGTCTTGGATTAACCCATGCTCTTTTTCGACCTAGATGAACTTTGAACCGTCTTCTTATTGGTGTCCTGATAACTTTGGTCACCCTTTCCAATAGCCATCTTCAAAATTCCATGTCTAAAGGACTTATAGTTTGTCATTAACCCAACTTGCGAGCAAACAGCTGGATCAAGTGAAATACTCTTCGTGTCAGTAGGGAATGTTGTCCATCTCAAAACGGGACCTTCAAGTTCTGTTGACTCACAACTTTGCGCAATATTTCTGACACATTTTTGTGGCGTCTACGACAGTAGGAACACGTGCTGTGAGGTCATCACGAAAGGAGATGACGGTATGGCGTCAATCAAGTAGGCACTCACAGAGTGAATTAGTTCAAACAATGCAATTCACCAAAATAAAAAGTAGTTAATAATTTCCTTTAGACAAAAGACGGCAACCGACTGCAAAACAAATAGTGTATCGAGTAGATGAACTAGACCTTAGGTACACTTATACAAAACGTGGTGATCAAATCGACACATCTAGATTTTGACCCGAGTAAACTCGGAAAAACATTCACCATTGTTTTCTAACAATAACCAGCCTAAAACTTACAGATCCGTTGATTACTGTACTTGGTCTTTGTATCTTGTCACACATACTAAATCGACCATTCATATAATGAAAAACTTGATTAAGAATGTTAGTCACAGGTTTTGTTCTCACCCAGGCAATCTTACAGTTTTGTTATTTTTTTTTATTTCAAACTGGCTAGTCAAAAAAGCCATCATATTTGCACCAAATGTATTGAAAAATCTTGTAAGCTTCCACTCGATAAGCAAATCTGTCAATGAAAAGATTGAAAAGAAGCATGATATAATAACTAGCAATAGGTAAGATGCAATAAAGTAACAACTGATCGGCGAGTGATAACTTTCTTCATTGACACAATAGTGGTAGATGTCGTCTACTTTTACTCGGTATTAGTTTTCGGATAACTCGTTGAACCATAGGAGACAGAACGAGTCAGTAACGGAAACACGGTGTCACTGAGAATAAAGTGATCACGACAGAGCGTGGTCTGCCAAGTCAGTTAACATAAATTTTTACTGCAAATACTACCAACGTATAAATGAGAAGAATCAGTCGTGATTCGTATGCATCCCTCTCCCAAGATTGTGTAGGATATTTTTATAATTAACTGAGATCAAATGCAGCTAACCCTAATGTATGTAAAATAACCAAAGCAAAGTTTTAGTTGGTGAATCAGTATTGTACGTTACGGTAAGTTTCGATCGAACTTTCTTCTTTTTAACAGTTGCTCGCTTACAGCTAGATTTTTAAACAAAAATCTGATGTCGGTGTGAGTATCTGCAAAACTGATTTTTGCTTGCTCATGAGTCAGCAACTTTCTCTGTTAAATACACCCCATTTCGTATGGTACTTGAACTCTAATAACTCGAGAAACTAGCCATCGGTGTCCACACACCTAGACAGCTGATGCGAAAGCATGTTCTATAGCAAAACAACTAAATGGTAACAACTAAATGTATATGTTGAAATGGCAACAACACCGCGTATTATCTGGCTATGCGTCTAGATATCTTTTTGACGTTGAAACACGTTGGTTAGATGGCCTTACCTTCGTACAAGAATTAGTCCACAGTCCAATCGGGAAGTCGATAATAACGAGAATTAAGTTGAGCATAACTCAGTCCTGATCTGGCACAAGTGAAGATGCAAAGTGTATTCCATACAAATCAACTCGACCATTTGATTCACACAACGCCGCCTGCGTGTCTACTGAAATGTGACCCACTGGAGCTGACGCCATGAGCATTTGCAAATTTGTGGGTACTATGATTTACGCTGCAATTGCTCACTGCAATGTCAGTGTGAATTTCCTGTCATCTATGCTGGTGGTCACGAGCTTCACAACCTAACAGGTAACACCCATCAACCTTACTCAGCTATGCGTTCAAGGCTTTCGTAACCCGTATCCACGTCATTGTCTGACCGCTCTGTGGTTAGTTTCAATCATCAGTAGTCACAGTGAACACTGTCCTCCGCGTACTCCAGGTCACGCGGCTTACTACTACATGTTGCCCTCATAGGTCACCGTGCATGTCTCCTTCGATGTCGCTCATAACGAAGTTGACCAGAAGAATGGTAAATACTCCAGAGAACAACCGAAAGATTCCCACCCTGCTCGTCAAAGATGGGCATGACATACGACCTCCTCGAGCATTCTGATAAAACCTTCGGATTGGAAACTACCAACATTTTGGGTTGACTTTATGGGTGTCTATGGTCTGACAATGACTACGGAGCAAATTTCACCCATCACACCTTCGATCAAGTTGAAGTTCAGTCTGTCTTCTTAAGTATGTTGGGCTGATGTGATATTTGACCAGCAAGAAACAATTAACCTATAAACGCAAGAGTAGTGATGACTCAATGATGGTTAAATAAGGTACTAATGATCTTCTTAAAAATGATCACATCATTTTGTTCAAGACAGTGTTATCCGATCGTAAAAAACACTTTCGTTTTCATCTTCAAAGACAGCCCAGGTCACCAACCTGTAACTTAACTGAGGTCATATAAGGGTTGAATAGATAAAGCAAGTCGTATATGCGAGGCTGCAGTTTCAGTAAGTCATTTAAGACAAAGTTCAAATCCGAATAATTCGTGAACCGTTTTCACTTACTTTCCTCAATTCAACCTCATACCATTTGTTGTACCAGTTACCGCCCACCTCAAAACCATCCCGAGTAGGAGTTCTGCCATACAGCAAAGCCCTTACTTGTGTTTCCTCTCTATTCGTTTGTGCAGCTCGGCCTTGGTGCTCGTCAGATATGTTTTCCACATGTGAACCCTTTATGGATGTATATCCACGAATTTGTGCTCTACCAACTAAGACCTGTCGGACTAACAGAAGCAGGCACGATTGGCAGATATCCAAAACTGGACTAATCAGTTATAAACAGAACGAATGCGCTGGCAAAACTTACACTCATTCAAAACGATCACCTTGTGTTGTGTGAGGCACCATAATTAAGTCCTCCAATTCCAAATATATCATGATAATTGAGACAAGTGACTGAGTATTCTCTTCTAGTGAGCAGACACATGTTCACATACAGTTGTAAAAATGACTAAGTTGATAAAGTTTCTCAATTCGTTCACCAACTCTTGTTGTATAGTCAATCACCACATATATGTATCATGCAAAAAGTTACATCATGATAGGTAATGTGTTAACATCTAAGGTACCGAAAGACAGCAACACCAAGTGCAGCCAAACAACCTGAAAGTAGGATTGTCTACGTTGACCAACAGAATTTTGAAGGGTCTGATCAAAACCAATAATCGCTGGGTCAGGATCTGCATTCGATAAGGGTAGTGCTCGTAATTCGAAACTTGCCGGCTTCATTTCTGTTCACTGAGTCTTTGCTTGGAGAAGTTAGATGAGATGATAGATCACTAGCATGACCGCTGTCATTGTTTGACTAATTCGGCTGTATAAAATGTATAAGTATTGAAACCAGATAATGAAAACTACAAGGAAGCGGCTCTCTTGAAGATACAACCTTGGATTCAATTACAGTTTTTCGTTTAAAAGGTACATGCACCTCATTGTTGATTGTTCAGGTTAAAGCAATATTTTGAGTTTCCACCCATTTTACATCTAAATTAGGGTTTCTTGATCTACCCATGACGGAACAGCTGTTAAGCACTGATACCCATCACTGATATGTCTCTACCGATGACAATAATGACAGCGAACGGTGGTTCACAGGTCAAAACGGCTGGTAGTCAGAAAGTACAGTTCCCTGTATCAACACATAGAGCACAATTTGAGTTGCAAGTTAAATATTTCTGGTTACCTTTGAGCAAAGGATGACGGAGGATTTTCGATCAACTGGAATGTACTTGAAGCCGCTCAAACTTCCGCAATTCGACAACAGGCCGCTGCAGGCGTTGATACTCATTTCTCATGGTTTCTTCCTGAATCACAAGCTTGTGGTGGCAGATTACACCGAAAACAAGTTTAGGGATTTTGGACCAGAGCTCGTAAGTGATTATTCTTGTCACAATCTTGACATGGACTTTGGCGCAACTTCCAAAGTGGCAACCATGTTAACCGCTTCAAAACTGGCTTCATCTTAGATACAACGGAATAATCAAGACTGAAAGCTGAGGCATATTTGACGAGTGAAGCTCACGTCGCTCTGACCTTTCGAGGACATACAATATCTGCTAACTGCAGTTGGTGACTGTGCGATTAGGACTTTTCAAGTTAAAATCACAAAAAACGCTGAAGTTGTACAACGATATTTTTGTTACTGATGTGTATTAGAAAATATTACACATTTTTCAGTGTAGGTTCCATTTTCACGGACTTTTTAGCCCACCCTTTTCAAAAAGAAATATTAGGTTCGAGTTTTGATCTTGAAAATTGGATCGTACCTGATGTGTCTTCAAAAGCACAGTGGTCAACGTTGTCCACATATGGTATTATGAACCAGAGTTCAAATCTAGTGTGTAAAGAATATGCGCTACTGAACTTTAAAGAGAAAAACTCCATTTTCGTGTCTCTTCCTCAGAGTAGACGTACAGAGCAGCCGGCTTGAATGAAAAACTAATTGTTAATGACGTTCGATTTTTCTGAACGAAAAATCATTCTCAGGGACCGAAAGACTTGTAGGTATTTAAGACGAGTCAATTGCGCACTAGTAAATAAAGCTCGCCCATTGCCTGTTATCAATTCATATTTATGTAGCCATATACATTACGCTGCATTAAACACTGCCAACTCTTCAAAAGTCAAAACGTGGCGAAGAAGCTCGTTTTCGGTGTCATCTTTAGGCCAAATATAACACAACGAATATGAAACCAGTTGTCAAGTCAGGAGTGTGTTAAACTTAATACAGTAGCTCCTCATTCTCTTGTTCCTATGAAGTAGGTTACATCAGTCGAACAACAGGGCCCTCGTCGGGAAATACGCGAACACTATTCTGCTTGGTGGACGACCTGACAATGAAAGATTTTCAACGCAATTCTGACCCACCTAGTCACCTCCAGTCACAGTCAATATGGATGTCGCACTTAAGCCGATCTGCTGTCACACGTATTCACACCAGAGGTGTGAAATGTCGTACCCTGACCGCTGCGATGATTATCCGAATCTGGCTGGGAAAAACTAATCTGTGCGTGCGAAAGTCGTGTTCAAGCACTGAAGATACAATGGCCTGCCGTCTTCGGAACAGTCGACACAGCATCATAGTAACTATATCCGCAATCCCCAAACGAAACTAGATTCACGCCGCATTAGGTTTCACATAATCCTGGCTTGATAACTAATTTCATATTCGTTGTGTTGTATTTGGCCTGAAGATGACACACAGAAAATGAGCTTGTTTACCACGTTTTGACTGCTGATAAAATCTCCAGGTATATTTGAACAGTTGAAACAATCCAGACTTCTAACTTTGTAATCGGTTTGCCGGGTCTGAATACTCCTCTGATAAATGAGCGAAAGGCCACCAAGGAACATTGACACCGATCACTTGTATATGATTCTCAAGCAGTCTTGTGTCATGAAAAAGTAGTCATTGAGATGTAATGCACCCCCGGAAAAAAATGACAAAAATTCAACTTGCAGGAAAAATAATGTTAAAGAGTGCGAACAGCAAAAACGAATAAACTCAGATGCATGGAATCAACCAAGACTAAAAGGAAAAGCGAAAATTACAGCTCACCGTGCTTGTCGGCAACGGTACAAACAAGTACACTCTTTCGCAGCAAGCAAATTGTAAGTGGCCAGATGGCCAACTACAAACATTCCACTGATGTCTGTGGTTGTGGAACAAGTGCGTGGTTTGTCGTTGATTGCCATGAAGTAAAACAGCATAAGTGCAAGGCGGTAGATATAAACATAATAAATTCTACCCGAATGTAAAAACTTGTGAAGAAAAAACAAATGTGTAACGGCTGTTAGAATCACAGTTGTTTAAACACCAAGCTGAACAACGGCTTTTTGGGAATACAGTTCTGGTCGGTAAGTATAATTTATCCGATAACGGCTGCACTGAAACCCATGTACAATAACCAATGAAGAGGCTTCTCAGGAACGATCACGGATTGTTGACTGATTTGAAAATATTGAATGGAATACGAAAACCGTCAAGATCATCATGTACGATGCATACTTAAGCATAATTTCGTTTGCCGTTTTCAACTGTATAATTAAAACGAAATGGAACAGAGAAGAGTACGATAATAAAACATTCATAAGAATTCGGTCACCAGGTAGATCCGGTTACAGCATTTCGTTCCACCTGTCAAACAATTAGGAAACACGCTTTGACGTTTTTCGAAGTGCTTGCAACACATCGTATGAAATAACCGTTGTGTTCAGAAGCATATGATGGGGAACCCATCATTACGTCGCACAAATACTTCTTTTTTATCTCTTTATTCTCATTCCTCGTTTCCATCTTACACTTTCCGTTCTCCGTTGAGCGGCCAATGTACATCGATTGTTTGTATATCTTGTTTTCTAAAGATTGTTCCAGTAATAAATATCCAAACCCTTAACCGATTACCACCACAGGTTTTATCATTTGCTAATCCGAGCTCCGTATCCGTAGCTATCTAGTACCATTACTCAGTAATGTGACGCATCTGTTTCTTGGACTGAGTGATGGTTGATCGTTTTGGTCGTGTGTGACTCAGTTCCAGTATGCAGGGAAAAGGAGCGAGCGAAATTATGCTCAAGCGTACATCAGTCATGAGCTTTCCAAATTTATTCGGGGACATTATTTCTGATTCTGGGATGTGATAATTTACTCTGGGTTGGAGAATTCAGTCGGCTCTGTTTGTAAAAGTTCGCCCGCAACAGCGGTTTAGACTAAATCATATGAGAGAGAAAAGGTAGAAATGAGCCTTCTAATAGCTTGTGCCGATCAGTCAGTTTGATCAATTCCTAGGCATTGCAGACTCCTCAACTTATCGCTTGATTCTTTGGATTGCCCAATGAAACAGACTGTAGGGTGCGTGGAGTCTTCTTTAATGAAAAGTAGACGAATTGGAAGATGTGAATTGAACACCGTTCACAGCCGACCGCAGCTTCCGTATTCAGACGGATTTTTAACAAGCCCATTTCCCGCCACCTCTTTACCACCAATATTCTTGGAACTTCACCTTTTTTCTAAGTATTGTCCTTTGGAATCGTCTCCTTCGCAGAAGAATTCCACAACAAAACGTGGAACCGTATGAGTCATTGTATGCTCACCTTGCAAAAAGTATGACGGCTTACGGGCAACTGTCTGGGGTGTTCATCACCCTCGGTGGTGTTCGACAGAATTGTCCGATCTCTTCTTTCCTACTCAATTTTGTCATGGACGACGTTCTGCATTATGCACACCAAGATGTCAATGAACTAGGTGTGAAGTCTTCTCGGCATTAAGTTGACCGACAGGAATCATGCAGACGGCAACTTCATGTTTAACCTCTCTACAAAAAGCATGCACACTAACCTGAACAAGAGTGGCCTGACTGTCCACTGTGGAATGCGCTTACCAGTTCTAAAATGTAAGTTGTCTAAATACTTGGATATTCCCATTTCCACGGTTTTTATACACAAGACAGGGCCCATCGCTAACACTGGACTTCTATTACCTTCGGGTGGAATATGCACAAACTAAAGGATGCTCACTCACATTTTACAAGAGTAAAATGTGATACATCCTACGCGATATACTCTTCGATCATCAGGTCATCCCAAAACACATGACTTCAACTTGAATGTAGATCAGGCACCAATCAATATCACTCAGCTTGATAGTCTTTCGGTATCACGTGGATGATTCACCACATCTTCAAAAGGTACAGTTTGACGGGAGCTCATGTGTTGCATTCTGGTTTTTCCGTTGTGGAGGTATGTTGTTTGTTGCGACGACTGGTTGCAAATTCATTTGAAGAAATACCATCCTACCTTGTTCGAATGTGTGGTGCGGAGCATCTTACCCGCCATGGCTTCCGCCCGAACCGTTTGCTCCTGTCTCACATATTTCTGTTTGATTGGGCCAGTCGAATGTTATCGATGTTGGACGTGCCGTGATCCAGCAGCCTACCACAAATGCATGTTGGACGTTTGGGCTACTGTTTTCAAGCAGCTCGACCTATTCGATGTAGAGGAAATCACGGATGCTATGGGCACAATGCCCGATTGGAAGCGCTATATGAAAACCGGGGAATGGCCATGGGATGATGAACAAGATGAATCTGAGGAGGACGATGAGGATGATGACGCATAATGAACGCCAGTACACACGTGGCTTATCATTGCATTGATTCTGGTAAATAAACACACGCCGATCAGAAACTTTCCGTTTCAACTGACCGTTATATGTTTGTTTCAGAATAACAACGGGACTTGTTGCTGAGGTAAAACGATGAGCAACAGCGGCGACATTGACCCTGGTAGTAGATAATGACACCATACTTTACATTCGTTCCATTCCAGTCATCAGTATTGAGGATTGATTAAGTGGCACTAGATTGGCCAAAATCAAATTATATTCGTACAAATAGGACATATTCCAGTGAACGCGAGTACCTCTTTAAAACTCGGCTGAAATGAGTACGGAAAGTGGTCGAACGCGTGTTTTCGAACACTGAGTTCGGTTAGCCGCCATCTCACCTAAAGTTTCAAGCCACCGACACCCATAGTCGCGAGGGCTCCAACCCGGGAGACGAACTCGATCTACAGTGCCAAACCCCTTCGTGAACGATTTCAATTGTCTACGCCAGGTCATCATCTGTCCACCTCGCACCTTACGCCAATCGGCCGCAGCGTTGGCAAAGTGTTCGGTGTGGCAAACGACTAGCTAGCATCCTTAGTACATGACCTAACCATCTAAATCTGTGTAAATGTGAAGAGTGAACAAGAGAACTCGTTTGACAATTAGTGTCAAACACCTGCTTCTCAGCCTCCTCGTTACTCAATCGTTACTGCCACTCGATACCAGTGACTGAACGCAGACATCGGTGGTCGAATACCTGAAGACGGTTCACGTCCTCTACTCTGATCGGCCATGTTTCGCTGCCGTAAAGTAATACAGCCCGCACTGTTGTCTGATATACGCGACCCTTAAGCTTCAGAGGGATACTTTTCTGTCGCCATAAGTGCCTCAGATTAGCAAACACCGCCCTAGCCTTAGAAACACTCGCCTCTATTTAATTCTCTACAGCGCCTCCGCCGCTGATGCAGCTTCCCAGGTATGCAAACCGGTCAACAACTTCCATGACTTCATTATCTAACATTAAACCTAGGTAATCACGGCAATTTTGCAGGAGCACTTTGCATTTCGAAGCTGCAAAGCGCATTCCGAAGTACTTAGCAGAACACAAAATTGCATTCAGCGTTACTTGTGTCGCTTGAAAGTTGTCAGACAGCAACACTTTATCGTCTGCATAATCAAAATCAGTCAGCCTTCCACCACACACCGGCATCAGTTGAGTGACGCAAACAGTCCTCCATTATTTCGTCCATGACGAAATTGAACAAAAATGGTGAAAGGGGACAGCCTTGACGAACGCCGCTTCTGGTGCTGAAGCTGTCAGACGGCTCATCGTAAACCCTAACCTGAGCCGAAGTATGGGAATAAAGCGACGACACTATGTTCACATACTTGATCGGTACACTCCTGCCTTTAAGCGACTCTAAAGGTGTAGCTTGATCCACCGAATCGAATGCACCTTTGTAGTCGAGAAATACGGCAATTGTTGG
>JTDE01000036.1:406860-417589 GCA_014338405.1 Paragonimus skrjabini miyazakii
AACAGTACACAAGCCCGACCACCTCGCCAAGGTAGCAGTATCGGCCGGGATTTCCCTCATTAGCCTCTGACGAGTCCGCAAGATTTGTGCGTTCTCTGAGCAGATCCTTATTGAGGTAATCGATAAGCTTTGAACCAGATTCCGTTTTGTAAAAATTAGTGAATTTTTAAAAAATCTATTTTGGTTCAGGATACACTGCCTCCCTCAGTGTGTCAAACCTAGCCAATTGAACGTCAGGAAATCGAAAGCGTTGTTCCAAACATGTTGAAACATATGGACACTACATATGAAGGACCCGAATGTTTGGCTGATGTGAATACTCCAGTCTGTCCATGGACCCGGGGGAATCATACTCCAAATAAGTCCGAGTGAATGTACCACGTTTTTTTCATGTGAACTGAACGCTGGGAATGCATAGTAGATAACTAACGGCACGGAATAACAGAAGCCATTAAAAAAATGTTTAACTGATGTTACCTTACTTCATTCATAGCTCGGTTGCTTTACTGCAATGTGCAGACTACTTAGTGTTTAAGTCCAGAAAGTTGCCTTTTAGTAGGTGGGTCCTCTCGCTTTCCTTTCTCTATGTCCCACAGTTGTGTGGCAGTCCAGCATCGACTCGAACCACAGATGTAATGTTTTGATGACGGTAACTGTAGATTCCGTCCAAATTTGTTTTCCGATTATTTTGACTGATTGCATGGGAAGCTGTCTTTATCAACGGAATATTTGGGCATAGTAAAGTCAAAGTTAGCCAGTATTAACTGATAATAACAATCAGAAAATATAAGAACTTGATGTTGGAAAAATGCCTCCAAATAGCAATACGCTTAGGAAGACAGTGATTCACAAAGGTAAGGGGATGAAACTGAATGGATTCATTGTCCAATGTTTATACGATCGTCTTAAACCTCACAAAATTAACTGTCCATTGGAACCGATACCGGGTGTGATCGTGTATAACTATCAGTTGATCCCTGAAAGGGTCAGAGTTTATACAACGGAAATAATGTCCACAAAACCTTCGTGACGCACCGAGTTTGTTGATTCCGTGGAGGATAATGGTAAACACCGACACTTGTACGTCCTTGATACAATTTTGAAGTTCATAAATGTGACATCCGTGGAAGTGATCAACCAATCGTGGGATCACAGGAGTGCATGTATCAATGCGTTTGACCCGAGAAGAATTTAATAAAGCGCTCCATTTTCCGGATGTCCAGTTGGTCAGACACCATAATGCCAGAAGCAATACATTGTAAACCAACATAGATAAGTAAATACATCAGTTTCCACAGCCTTGCACTAAGTGAACAAAAACCAAATGTAATGTGTGACAAGTTTTTAAACCGGTGGAGGACTACCGTGCACCGATTGACTAATAAGTTTTCGAAACCGAAACTAACTTTGCTACCCTGGCTGGAAGATAACTCGGATGGATATAGTGAGAGCCCTCTCAACTGCTCTTGTGTGGAGGAAGCGTTCCTCGTTGTTATGGGGACAATTAATAGAGCTAGACAACAAAGACTCTCAGTTCTCCTTATACATATGAAAACTTTACGATAGTTCTAATATCCAACAGTCAGTCCATGAATTCCACATTTTACTGAAACGTCGTTGACAAACATCAGGCACGGGATTTCAAAGAAAACAATAAAGAAGCACTGAATACGACGATTCAGTCGAAGAAATGATAGACTACCTCTCTAGCGTTACCCCCTCGATCTACAAGTTCACAGAAATAAGTTACGCCAAGTAAAATGAAGGGTCTAGATTTCCCATTCTGAATACAGCCCTACGCATGCAAAATGTCTGGAAACGAAAGAACGTAGAAACTAAATTTCCAATGGAATAGGTCACACAATGCATGCCAGAATAACGTCTACCTATTTGCTCAGCAGGAGAGACTAGAGCGTTTGCTCTGACCGAGATCACCAAAACATCTAGAGCTGCCCGAGTAGTTACACTCAACAGACAACGTGAGTAAGAGGTAGAACTGTAAACAGTCACCTCGGATCAGTGACCACATAGTAAGCATAACTCACTTGATTATATGCCTCAAGAGTTATTAACAGCCGGTACGCTCACGTAACTCGTAGATACATCAATGATGCTAACGACAACTTTTGAACGGTCACATTGAACGAAACGCAAAAAAGCGCCCATACTTAATAATCATTTAAGATAAAAACGTTTGCGTGAGCTTATCAGCTGTAAAACAAATTATGATCGATGTGGTAGCCATTCCATTCGGATGCAACCGAAATTGATGAAAATTAAGTAAAATACTGTCTGAATATCGTGAAAGATGAAAAGAGAAAAACAATTTACATAAAAGTCAAGGAGCAATATTCTCAATGATGTATAGTAAATGCAAATGCAGTTTCGAAAATTAAAGGCACTTTGTGGCGAAAAACGTGATATCACCGTCGAGATAGAACAAATCGGCTTAAGCTGCTCAAACATGCTAAGTTACTGGCATATAGCACATAACAGCATAACCACGAAGAGATCATCAATGTAACCAGAAACATACCAATTTGATGGTAACACAACAGTTGACAGGCAATCATAGACAGTCCGGCCATAGCAGTGCTCCACGCGGAACCGGTTACAGCGACGTTCAACAAATCCATAGATCGACGCACCGAATTCAAAGACCAAATCACAAAAACACGTGTGTGACAAGCGCGAGGGTAGCACAATCGTTCCATATGGGAAACAGTCAACGCCATATGTATGCATGGATCGATAGCCAGACCAGCAGCAAGACTGACAACAAGACCTTCCACGATGCCCAGTGTCCACTGATCTACCACGACTAACAAAATAATGGTGAACGACAGACAAGTGAGTAGACTTAAACAAGCTAACAATGTGATCCACACGTTCCCACTAATCAAGAGAACCAGGACAGTGGCCATCAACACTGCACTCAACAGACCCCAATGTAAATATTCAGTGATATTCAAAGCTACTTGAAAAGGGCCCAAACCGGGCAAAACCATCTGACCTCCGGCCAGAGACTTGGGCGCAGTGGCTAGGACACGATCAAACCACTGATTCAAGGAATTCACGGCTAACAGAAGTTCTTGATGCGTGACCCGTGCAACCGAAATATTGGTCAACACGGTGATAATGAAACCGACCGGCTCGTTTAGATTCACGATGAGAGTGCTGCTGTTACGAGGAAAACGGAAGCCCGAATGATACTCGCGTGGGAGATCATGATGTGCATAACGCAGATACTCTGCAAGGCATGCACTAAAATGTGTAGCAGAAGAATAAATCACATTTAGGGCCGATTTGGACGGACAGCATGCGCTGTTGGACTCTCGACAAGCTTGAGCGAAGATGTAATTGTTCAACGAATTTGCATATCGACCAACAGGACACCACAGTGGAACATTCAAATAAGGATTTAGTTGGGAGAATCGAAAGGAAGCAAGGCTCTCGGACCGGTAGTTGAGCTCGCTGAAGCGTGCCAAGTAAGGCAGTTGCTTCAGCCATGTATCACAGAATTGCGTAAGCCAGGCGCGAGATGTCGGTGAGGTGAGATTCACATTCGGATCCGGACGCCATTTCGTCACAGTCTGGGTGCCAGGATCACGCGTGTACGTCCACAAAGAACGATCATCCTGTGGTTCAAATCCCCAGACAAAATGTACCTCCAACAAGTGAGAGAGATGACGCATATTGCGCTCAGCCCAAAACCGATCAGACTGTTCATTCATAAAAACTTCAAACGGATGATCCGGTCGAAGAAATGAAGAAGCTTTACTCCCGTTCCGAGGCCAGTCAAAGATTCGCTCAAACAAAAGTTGATAAGCCGAAAAACCCAAAATCAAAAACCCGAGAAATGGAAGACAAGATCGACCTCGAATAACCAAGCGTGAGAAACTCTCAGAGATACGATTACTAAACTGTGTGTAGTTAGAACACGCAGTTGAAAAATGTTTAGTCCTAATTGGATCGAGTAAGAGAAGAGTGACCGGGGTAAATATAATAACAAATACAAAATTGCACAACACGATTAGCGCAGAAAACACGGCAAAACGTTGTACAGCAACAATGGAAGACATTAAGTTGACCAACAGGCCCAACAGAGTTGAAAAAGAGGTCAAGGCCATTGAAGGGATTGCATGGGACCAAGTAAACGAGATTCGCTGAATTAATTGTATCATACGAGAGGTTTGTACTGAATGAACAGGAGGAGGCTCACGAATGATAAAAGATGGAGATAGGGTCCGGCTACGACTGGCAAACGCATTTGGAGAGGAACTACAGCAACGTAGATTGTACGTGGAGGGAGTGGAAGTTAGGACGTTGCGCCGCTCGTGGTCAGTGAACAAAGAAGTGGTTTGATCCCAAACCTGACGAAAAGTGCCAACACGAGAGAGAGAGAGAGAGAGAACAGTATTGTAACCAGGGGGAAGTGAAATAGCACACATAACCAACGAACAACGGAATGAATAAGAAAGATATCACGCGCACCCTTTTCAAAGGCTTGCCAAAAATATTGCCTTAACCATCTTATGAACCTCCAGAAATGATTTCAACAGCTCACTGTTTCATACAAAGTCACTCTAGTTTGAAGGCAATCGCTATTACCAATCTTTTGGTTATGCTGTTTTCGAAGTGGAGTGGTTTGTTCCATTAGGGAAAGTGCCAATTTCAGTGCTCTAAGGATAATACGCTCTGCGGTATCGCACGGTACGAACATATCGGCGAGGGAAAACCGACCATCTTTAATATAAACCAGGAAAGCGAGTACGGTGCTTCATCCATCATATAAAAAATCGAATGAAAGCATTGAAGTCTGATAATGGATTATTTGTAACGCAATTCCATAAAAACCACAAATATTTAATGGCAGCTTTCGTTTAGAAAAACACGTTTCATCCAGCCCCTTCGGAAAGAACCTATTTCTACCTATCTAGTACACGATGAGAAAAAACTGGCCAGTGCTAGCAGAATGAATAGGGTAATGTGTTCGTTGTAAGACGATTTAGGTTTTCGGTCGGGACTTTGTCAATCAATTGGTAGTGTCATCTTCAACTATCTGGTCAATCTGGACAAAAAACCGAGTGGTAAATACTCGAGCAATAAGTCCTTATAGTTAAACCACAAACTGTGAGATTCGGAAAAGCTAACTCATTCCTTCTAATCAGCCAGATAGCAGTTCATGCACGGAGTTGGATCAGTACTACAGAGATCCTCTCGAATTGAACACCACCCATACTCATATTCAAATAACGTTTGGTTCACTACATGCATAATCTTCCATAAAATCTCCTATGTCGAAATTGTGACTCATCACTCAACCTTCCAACCAGTAGCTTAACCATAAATTTTCAATGATCAGCATGCCGAGTTCAAAGCGCTCAGTCACCTGATATAGTGATCGACTGAATGAAAGGCATTCAGCATGGGTAACGACAACAAATTGACTGAATCACTTTGGGTGAGTAGATATTCAGTCAACGTATAAATAAAAGTGCAGTGAGCTGCGAGTGGGGTCAGTACCGTTTTCAAGTCACATTCGATCCAACTAATCGACGTCAACTAATTTTGTCCCATTTCTGTTCAACGCTGTATGAGCTTCGTGATGACCAAACCGGTCTGGTTGGACAAAAAAAAGCAGCAGGTAGCCGTACAAAATCAAGCTGAGTACAAGACTAACACATGTGGACACATCAAAGCAAACAAGCAATCATTATCAATGGAAAAGAAACATTTTTTGCTAACTTTATTTCAAGACACGGTACTGTGATGACTATTACACATCGCGTTGGTACACTCCATCAATTCGCACAGTACGGTTACAAGTAACATGTAAACAATCACATGGAGTGATGAACGTGCCACAAAGTTCGCACAAAGGGCGTGACTCACATTGGTAATGAACAGATGGAAGGCTCAATGATAATTCACACTGCTATCGTACCTTCAAACTGTTTCAATCGAGAGCAATTTCGTCCCTATCTGGCCAATAAAAGACAATTATTCTCAGTTGTTTTGACGCTTATTGCAGTGATTGTTAATTTGATCAACTGACAACTTGTGCGAGACTTCCAGCAACTTGATTGTCACTGTAGCAACTCTAACGGAACGTTTACCTAAAACATAATTCGGAATTTTATCATCTACATTGTTGAGTGGTTTTCAATCGTAACTAGTACGTTGCCCACAAGCGAATGTAACCCAGCTCACAACGAAAGCCATTTTGCTCACCTATGGTACGCTACACGAAATGCAACAAGGGTAGGGATAATGAGGAAACAATTTTTCCAGCATCTACACTACAAGATGTTTTCTCCCACACGATAGCGAGTCATCTGGGTTGAATACTAGCGAGCTGTACGAACCTAGATACAGGCAGTCATATCAACTGGAGAGTGAACCCATAAGTGTGAGTAGCAACCGGCGTCCTTATTGTTGAACTACCGCTAGCGCAACGGGAAAAAAACAAAAAGTGTGAAACGTAAATTAGCTCATGAAAGCTTTAAGTTAGACGACAATCTTATAAGCTCAACAGCCACAAATCAACCTTATGTTTGTGAAGAAAAGTAACAGGATGAGTTGCCTAGAATCATAATACAGGTGTTTCAAGGTAACGGCACTAAGACAAGCTGTGATGTACAAACAAAGAGCAAAACAATGAATGTTCACCAAACAATTATTTGTCAACTAGAAGATTCTAAATCTAAAGACGACACAAGAACAAGGTAAGGATTACGGGAGATGTTGGGACGAAGCCATGAGTAGCTAAATCGATAACAAGGAATTTTACTAAGGAAACTTCTGACCAATAATCGTAATGACTTGCTAGAAATTCAAAGCAAAATGAGAAAGTACGAATCAGGATTGGTTCAGGTGACTTTCGCTGCTTAGTTAACACAGAAGTGATGCTAACAGTGAACTGATGTCTCTTAATCCAGTACCGGTTACCTATAAACCCACATATATTCACTATGAGCTCTTTCGGGTCAGGGGATATCATAATCTTCCCGTGATCTCCAGTCGCTTGTTTTTCCTGCGTGACGTTGATTTAACCTTACCAGTAGATCCATCCCTAAACTTCCCAGAGCCAATGAGAAACTCAAACGCATTAAACATAGGTTCAACACAGGACGAAGGTAAAGAACGAATGTTGAAACATAATCAAACTGATAAAAAGGACGCATCACAAGAGCGACACACTGACTTTCATGTAACGATATTTCTGACATAAGTGGCTAACCAAATGTAACAAACGTCTTTTAAGCCCAAACAAGGAAATCCATGACGCTGCATGGACTAGAAACTTGATGCCGAAGATTCGGCTTTCAAATATGCGTTATGCACAAATCACAATTATGTGAGGGATGAAAAAACACCTGCGAACGTTTCTGAACTTAAGAAACGTGTAACGAGAACAATATGCTTACAGGTATGTGGACTTGTTTAGCTCCGGAAATAAAAAAAACTGGCTAGGATGTATACTCACCACAAAAGCACAAAATGACCAGAACAAAAAGTTTAAACAATTTCTAGGAAGATTACACTACTTCACGAATGTTTCAGTCTCGTTGGTAATCTCTCCGGATTGATGGCTTTATCACTCCGCGTACAGTTGGCTGACGAATTCGTACTAGAGCTGGCCTATTACGATAACCAATCCATACAGATGACTTGCGCAACACAATTTGTGGTTCCATCTAGATACCCGATATCCAGTGCAGATCCAAAGGAACAAGACTAGAAAGCGTAACAGCAAGCGTAACAGCACATTTCAATCGAATCGAATCGCAGACAAGCGCGATCAGGCTGAGTACTGCTATCAAGCCAAAAAGCAGTCAGAACCATCGTATCAATGCGAATGGCTTAAAGTTGAAAAAGTATAGGCTTTTCAGTTGGGTTGTAGCGACGAATAACAGAGAACTTACGAATAAACATTAGCATAAATAAGAAGCCAGTCTAATGAGAAAACAACAGATTTCAATGCAACCGGTATTAAATACCAACCTGAGAGTAGACCAACAGATCATCTGCGCCCAGCCCAATTGCCAGTACGACGGCCATAAAATTGATGACAGGGAAGTGCGGTATACGCAATATTTGGGTGTATAGCGCATAGGCAACCAGTAATGACCATGCAATACCCAGCAATGTCATTAGAGGGAGTAACACGCTGCGAGTTCCCAGACCCAACAAAAGCAGCAGAATACCAAGCCCGATGCCCAACCAGAATGTATCGCCAATAAGCAGCTCCGAAACTAGTTGGTTGTATGCGTGCAGATAGATGCCCTGAAAGAGAAAAGAAAACTTGAGTAATCTTCCAAAATGACGACAAATGGCAAAAACTCGATTCACGTGAAACTTAGGTGGAAAGAACATAGACTTTTACGCCGAACGTTAGGGTGTTGGACTCTGGTTATCTAGGGGTTACTGTTTGGTACCATAAACAGCCCAAATGTGAACTTCATGACCATATAGTTTGCGAAGCTTTCGAATCATTAACATCATGGTTATAACAATAAGTCAGCTGTTCACATGGTGTTTAACTGCCGTACAATCATGAGGAAAAAAAAGCCCACGTCTGGAGATAAAAAGATGGGAGAATGAGGCTTATTTACTGAAACTAAAATGTCTAAACTGTATCAATACCAAAAAATCTACATATTACAAATATCTCTTTGTGGTTTATACTGTCCAGTAGAATACTACTTACAAGCGATTTCACGAACAAAAGGGCAAGCCCCAACGCCAGGGAGACGACGGACCAGAAGAGACTATCGGAATAGTGTGTACGCGCTATGGGAGAAGTGCCACCAGGACGAATGACAATGTATGTGAATGCACGTCAGCCGTGCAAATGAGTGTACGTGTTCGTGGTCCCATGTTTGGCACAACCTGTACGGGAGTTCGTGCAACAAACGAATTTGCAGGTCAAGCGTCTTTTGCGGTCACAACAGTACTAGTGAGTATATTCACTGTCCTGTGTAGTGACACCTATCGATAATATGGTTTTGATTGCAGACACACTGAAATACGTATGCATGGGTAGACCAGAAAGTGGGGGAAAGTGCAAACATAGACTTTTGCAAACTCACAAAGAACTTCTGATGCTTGCAGACAATAAGCCGAAAATAGATTTACACATGTTTCACCAATCTGGTGGATGTGTTGTATGCCATGTATTCACAGCATGACGTTTGTTGATAGTCAAGAGCAAGTAGTCAAAAGAACAAGTAGTAACCCTCACCAACAATTGGCACAAACACCAGGAGCGAAAACAAGCTAGTTTTGAAGAAATACTTTGCATTTTGAAAGTGTAACGCGTATTCCACACAAACCAGCCTGATTAGTCATCTTAGCTAGTCAAGATAATATCATCCACATACTCCAGTACCAGGAAGAAACTCAACACCAAGCGTACGTTTCGTGATGTCGTCCACGATAAAATCAAACAGGAGGAGGGAACATCACTAGGAGTAATGAACACCAGGCACAATTGACCATAGACTCTCACCCTGCTTGTAGGCTCGTCAGTTGTTCTAGTGACGTAAAGTTCGCACATTCTTAAGTTATAAAATATCTACCAAAGCACACCCCGGTATCCTCTGAATTGTTCAACTCACGATTGAATGACAGATGCAGCATCGTGCAGTCGAGGACACGATTTGTAAGCTCAGCAGCTCCACAGTGTTCTAATTAACGAACAGTTAGAAGCAAGGATCTGACGGATAATGTGAGTTCGTGGATGAATTCTAATGAACGTGTTACTACTAAGGTGACTGTGCAGAATTTCAGCGTCATCAAACTATGAACACTACCTAAGTTGAGAAAGTTCACTGATGACGACAGACGAGGCGTAACAGATAAGAAAAAACTAACGGCAAACTTCCCCGTGCCCAAATAATCATCAGTCATCGAGAACAACAAATTATTGGCGGATAGTTATGTCTGAATGCACTTCAGTCGTGGAAAATAGCAAACCTAGTCTACAGATAGAAAGAGGGAGCAGTAGAATCTGATGTCAAAAAAACATGGTTCAACAAGTGCCACCAAACCATATAAACGATTAAGCTGATTGAACTGCTAAAATGGTCCCAACTATATGAAGAGTTTAGAAGAGAACCAACTGCCAAAAATTTAGCCTTCGGTTGGATTCGAACTAGCGACAGAAGCAACGTATTCAAAAACGACAAGCACTTTATCGACGGAGCTATGAGTGGATGCCAAAAGCTCATAATACAAAAAAATACCAACGACGGAAGAAATACCGCACAGACTCACGTGGATATGAAGTGGAACAGGCAAACCCCGAGTTAGATTACCACTGATGTGCGCTGCTTCAATAGCGAGAAAAAGGGGCAGCGTATTGGATGGTCGAACCGGTAGCTGCAACAAAGTGGACCGCCAACTGTGAGAGGAATTCAGGTTATCTGGTAAAGCGGTTGCCAACAGAAGAGGGATAATCGAAGACTGAAGACACATAACCGGTTCCACGAACGGACACAACAAGGAAGGCTCAGTTCCATAGACATCCCAACAGGAACGCCGTAGTGTGCCACGGTGAAATGATGGCAGACAAGAGGCTAACAACTGACCCACTTCGGACAACTGGGGGGCAGTGACCTATCAAAAACGCAAATATAATGGCCGAATGTTAAACCGAGTGAACTTGAATAGGTAACGTTGGAAGAAACCTACTCACTGCACTATGTTTTAAATGAAATCAATT
>JTDE01000036.1:444233-457968 GCA_014338405.1 Paragonimus skrjabini miyazakii
CTTCAACGCTCTGCAAGACACGCCATAGTTTCGTATCGTCAGCCTACTTAGCAACGGGAGAGTTACTCACGCCTCGAGATCGTCAGCGTTGACTAAGAATAATAGGGGACCCAGTGTGGAGCCTTGTGGTACACCTGTTGTGGCGTTGAACGGCCTGGATAGCTTACCATTAACTCTAACTCTGCATGTCCGACAGGATAGGTATTGTTTGAGCCGAAAACAAACCTCAATGCATAAACCCATATCATCCTATTTGTCCAGTAGTATACTTTGATCAACTTTATCGAACGCCTTCGTAAAATCTACAAACACGGCATCAACCGGGAGGCGTTCTTCGGCAGCGTTTGTCCACGAGTCAGCGGCAGTAAGTCGGTTGGTCGTGCATTGGTGACCGTTTCTGAAGCCGTGCTGCTCCGGCGCCAACAATGAGTGAGTATTTAAATAGTTTCTAACGAAATTGTCTACTGTGCTCTCCACCACTTTTGAAATGGCTGGTAGTAGAGAAGTCGGTATGAAGTTACTGGCGTTCGTTCGATCTCCACCCTTGTAGATGGGAGAGATGACGCCATGCATCCAAGTGGCTGGAATACAACTACTATAATATGAGTGTTGGAACAAACGAACGAGCGATTCCGCCAGCTCATCTGCGCATTCTTTCAGCATGTGTGGGGGTACCTCGCCAAGCCCCGGGGACTTATCAACGCGCAGCAGGAGTAACTTGGCGAGTACGTTAGCCGGGGTAAAGTTAGGGGACGAATCCGAGAAACGATCAGGACGGAAAACCGTAGTGCATGGTTCCGTCCCCGCTGAGTTGCTGAAAACGCATGCATACTGAGCACGTAATACCTCAGCTGCCTCACAGTTAGAGGTACGGAGTCCTGACCGTCCCATGAGAGAGGATGTGGCAGCTTTCGACCTGGTCAGGGAAGTTATGTGCCCGAGGAATCTTTTAGGGCAGTCAACGATGGACCTCGCAAGTGATACTTAGTGAGCCCTGCAGTCGGCGCGTACAGCAGCTGTGCACTGATTACGACAGCATTTGTATGCCAGGTGTGAGGCGCCATCTCAGGTGTATCATAATACGTTCTAGATGTTCGTCTACAGTGCTACATTCCTCAGATGGTAGTCACTTAGCTCGGAATAAATGCTCTGGCATCTTTCGAAAGTTGGCTCGTCTTAAATTGCATCGAGCCAACAGTAAGTGGCGGGTGATCGTGACGTCACTTATTAGGCGAGGACTGACTGTGGGATGGTCGCTTGCACTTATGACGCACCAGCCTCGACCATATCCACCACATAGGGTTCAGCAGTTAACACCATGTCTAGTCGGGATGACCTGTGACCTTCTCTCCACCTTGTGGGTTGAGTGGCATGCTCGGTGAGTCCTACTTCCTGCACGAGGTTGTAGAATTCCGTGGCTGCAGTACCAGACGTTAGCCTGCTGGAGAGACCTGCAGGCGGGAAGTTGAAGTTTCCTAGAACAATGGGATTGCGGTGGCCCGTCTAATGACACTACGCATACTTTCATCCCATTCTGGGGCTGTGGACGGGACACGATAAAGGACGCCGACAATAACTTGTGATAAGTGACGTGCCCTGACATTTGTCCACAGGGACTCCTCAAATAAAAGCAGGGTTGGGTCTCTGTTTAGGGCTGCGCGTAATTCAGCACCAACGCAAACTGCTACGCCCCCATCTATATTGGCTAGCCGATCCGTGCGAAAGATAATATAACCAGGAATTTAGCCCTGTCTGCGCTACACCTACGATCTTGCGCTTCTTTGAGTTGACAGGCTGTCGCAGTTCCTCTACTTTGTTCTCCAGAGAACGAACATTAGTAAACATGCACCACCAGCTAGATACGTATACCTGCGTATCCTCATCTGGGATAGTGTCTGCTTCAAACTGTGTAACGGGTACTACTTGAGCTAGGCCGACCATTTTGATGTCGGCTGTACTAGGTTTTTTGGCTGTGCGGGAGATGGTGGGCTACTGATGACCTCCGGTATCTTGGTTATCTTTGCCATACTTGCCGCCATTGGAGGTATACCAATAAAGGGCATTCTACGCTCAGACCTTGATTTATTTGCGTGAAGTCAGATCTCAGATGGGAAGGTGTTGGTTTAGCGTATACCACCTCTGAAGCACAGTGGACAACATATCTCTTGTGAAGAGGGTGATTCGTAATAGTCTGGGGGCTGAGATGGAGCTCAGGTGTACTGGGCACGAAAGGTGTTGGACAGACCATGCTCCACATTCGCCTACGTCTAGGTTTAGTTTAGCTCGGGTAAACTTCCAATGGTCAATGCCGTGCTTGTGAGCGTGCAATGCATCTGCATCCTACGGCTCCTCTTCGCCGTGTACAACTAAACTACACGTCCGATCTTACTGGGGACTCTGGAGATTGTGATATGCCGTTCATCCAGTCTCCCTGATCACCCAAGGGAAGTGAAGTTTTGCTCTTAGGCAAGAATCATTGAGTCTGGACAAAGAAGATGCTGTTAAGAGAACCTCCCCGGACGTCTTCTATCTGGCCGGGCGCGACACGAATTGGCCGAGGGCGTCCGTCTTGGTGAGACTTGTGAAGCATGCATAGCGTGGGTTTACCTTCCACAACAAGTTTAAGTAGATTGCAAAGGGATCTCCGCTGCAGCTGATCATTAACTTCCTTCTGGTTGAGCAATGTGTTTTCGCTCTTTGCAGCGTCGTAGATAATGAGATTATGTCTAGCGACCTCAGGTCACTGACTACGCCTGGACGTATTTGTGCATTGTGTCCTGAGTTGGGGACGGTTGTGTGAGTGCGGCTTTCGACTAAGGGTTTAGAGCTTTCCTGCTTCGTGCCGACAGACGACTTGGACGCACCTGCCTGCTGAGACGCAGTAACGATGCGTTTACCACACTCCCGCTCAGTGCGGTCTGCCGAAACTGGTTTACTAGTACAAGAGAAGACGGGCTTTGGATGTGGGTAGCCGGGTTGAGGTTGACTGGCGTTGGCATATCGAGACTGCATATTGTAGAGATTGAGGAACTGACTAACTCGCTTGTTCTGTCTGTATTCTGAGTGATGTTGTCCTTACGGATGTTTAGTCGGCATGTCACACAATGGTATCTGAGGGCACGGGTGGATGAGTCTCGGAGCCTTAAATACAAGTATATGGGGAACTCGGGGTCGCACTTGCAGTGAATCCAATAGTTGCAATTCACAGGCCATGGCTTTGCTACGAGGCCCTACTATCTTCGAACACGATTCACAAACACCTGCAGTCGGATTAATGAGACGTTCCATGCTAGCTAACTAATTTGCAAAGCTTACAAAGTTTAGGAAAATAACAGGATAAGGAACAGGACGAATAAAGCTTGCCAAACGTGCCGTTCGAGGTGAGTCGCTATGGTGTCACGAGGTATTGCTGCAGTGGATAGCATGTCAGTGGCAGCAGTGTCACGAGATGAATTCTGTGCAGCAGAAGTAATTGGAGAGTTTTGAAGCCTCCCAGCCCGAGTGTAGTTTGAGAATAACAATGGGACAAATTGTGACGCTCATGTGACTCTCAGAAAGCTACACTCAAACTACGCCACGATAGAAGCTTCTACCTTAGAAACAGCGCTTCCACGTAGATAGTTTGTGGTAATAAAGTCATCTGCCATTCCCTTCGAAAATTCGTCAGGTTAAATTTGACTTTCGCGAGCACTTTCAGGAGCACATTAAACATTTAAGGGAATTTCTTAAAGCCCGGATATCATCGGCCGGCTCAGTAAACAAGCGCATTGAGTTGGTCGAAGTCTATGGAACAAGGAAAACCAGATACATGAGGGAAACTGCGAACGCCGTCATATCGGAACGCAGTTAACTGCCGGTAAAATTACTTTCGAGCAGAGAGGCATGGATTGAGCTGGGCAGGTGGTCATCGGATGTGAACATGACTGTGATTACTCGAAAATCTATTTGGCTGTTGTTGATAGTTTGAAGTGACGGCTTTCTTAGTGGTTATCGCGCTTATTTTAGATTGACTGGCGTGAATGAATAGGAATTACGTCGCTTTTATTGGGTGCGTAAGTGTACGCTGGATGTAAGTTTGATGAAGTTTGTACATTATGATCTGCCGCTAGTGCGTGCTTTTCGGGCAGAATCACAAGATGTGCAGTGGATAAGTGGGTATTCGCTAGACCCTCGTCCACTAACAGTTTCAAACGCTTTCTCTGAAGAGTAATCGAAACGCTTCGACTACGTACTTAATCTCAACAGGCATCGAACCAGAGAACGCAGCGGGGTTTGGAACAAACCCTGGTAGCAAACGTAAACGGCCGACCGTTTACTGAGTGTGTTCTGGGTGTCTAACGCTAGTCACTCAACTTTTTCTCAATAACACAAGTTCTGATGTAACCTTCAACTATTTTCCAAATAATAAATTAATCACTATTTACCTCCATTACTGAAACCGTGTTCGCTTGTTGGAAAAAATTTCTGTAATCGCATTAACATGCCGTAAAATTTGACGCGGGCATTCGCGTGCGAGCAGCCATTTTTAACCTGCTTTGTTGTTCAAGATGGCTGGTCGCTTTGCGGAAAAGCCCGTGGTTGCTGCCTCTCGAATATCCATCGTCTTATGAAGCTGAACCATGAGGAATGTTGCTGGCATGTTTTAGGAAGGGAATTAGCTAGCTGGTAACAGCTGTTACCCGCAACAGCAATATCTCTGGGTATGATGTTTTGATGGCGAGCACTGGTAAGTTCATCTTTAGAAATTTGATAACTTCATTTCAATAGAACACGTAGCTAACATCAACCCACGTACGGTTGAAGTCCCTGATGAAGATTCACACGTCGTTTCGCCCACGCCATTCACGTCGAGAAGCCCTGGTGTACTTTCAAAGGAAGGTGCTGTGCGGCAACATCAGAGAATTGACGAGGATGTTAATGAAGGTAAAACATGCTGCTATACGACCGATATAGCAATCAGATAAATCTCCGACAGCTGTCAGCACAGTAAGAAGGAAGACAATAGCGATTGCCCTGGAAGTATCCTTTGAAGCTAAGCTGTCGCTAACAGCGACAAGCACTATGCTTCGCAAGTTCGAGGAGTTATTGCCTGAATTGCCAATAGATGAGCGGACTCTACTGGGAACACCACGTGTTTGCGGAAAGAAGGTCACTGAAGGAGGTGATTACGTTCTACTCGGTTTGAAGGAATGTATTCAACGGGCGGTCCAAGTACGTTGAGATGAACGGTTTAAGTGCGGTCAAATGTAACCACATATTGATGGAGTAACTTTGTTCCAGAGCTCTCGTCAACAGTTGTGGCCTATATTGGCAAGACTGACTGCCCAAAACACCAGTGTTTGTCATCGATATACTTTGCGGTGATTGGAAACCTGAATGTATGCATGAATTCCATGCTGATGTTGTCGCTGATCTGAAGACAGTTTTGAGAGCAGGAGTTATGCTGTCAACCGACAGCGTTCATGTGGAAGTTCGGTTGGATTACATTATTGGTGATGCACCCGCTAGAGCATTTTTCAAGCAAATTAAGAACCACACTGGATATTATGCTTGTTAGAAGTGCACTGCTTGCGGTGTGTACATGAACAAAAAATGATTTACCCCAATGTTCAGTACAAGTTGAAAACTGATGATGATTGAAGGTCCCGAAGACAGTCCGAACACCACATCGGTGATTCGCCCTTCGAATTGCTGAACACTGAGATGACTGCATGTTTCCCTTTGGATTACATGCACATGGTTTGTTTGGGATTAACGAAGAGAATCATTGGACTGTGGAGAACGGGACCATTAAAATTAAGCACGCGCTTTGGTACCAACGTGATTAAGGAGATAAACCATCGAATTGTCCTCATCCGATCACAACTGCCATCTGACTTTCCTCAGAGATGTCGTACATTTCTGGACTATGAACGATGGAAGGCCACGGAATTCCGGCAGTTTCTGTTGTACGTCGGGCCTGTTGCACTGAAATGTTTGGTAGATGAGAAAATTTAAGAGAATTTCATGAATTTCTCTATTTGCATCTATGTTTTATGCAGTGCGAAGTAGTGTGGGCACTACCTGCATTTTGCGGAGTCGCTATTATGGAAAACTTTGTCCCAGTTTGATGGTATTTACGGTGAGTCACAGCTCGTGTTCAATTTGCACTGTTTGAGGAACCTGTGTACGGATGTGCATTTGCATGGCACGATTGACTCATATTGAGCATTTCCATTTGGGTTGTACATGACGACGCTGCGTAGTTTTGTGCACTCACCAAATTTACCCGCGTCACAAATTTTCCGTCACATTACGGAAAGAATATATCGGTCGGACGTCAGCGCTAATCCAGCGGTCTTGGATGACGTGGAATGCTTGAACATGCGAGTTGCAGCAAAGAAGGACTGTCACTTTTTGTTGCGAAATTCAGTGTACGCTGACAGAAGGCCCAACAATGCCGTTTTAATCGCAAATATGCAAGCTATCATAACAGCAGTGGAGAAAAGAAAAATTCGCAATCATAATTTTGCTAGCTGTGTTGACTTTTTCAATACCTGCCTGGCATCATCCACGCTAAACATCTACGTCTGTTCCCACCTGTACGTGGACAGCACGGGGGTTGACCTTGATCCGATTCAGCGCAAAGGTTCGCTTCCGCCATTGAATGACGAACATATATTTTACCCTGTTGTAAATACCGTCAAATTAAACGTTTTATATCCGAAGTTATCCATTTCAATTACAACATTTTCATCGAAATCGTATTTAATCACCGTCAACAATTTAGATGTTTCCAGTCGTGGAGTTCGACGACCACACTGTCGGCATTACCCTCCGTTCATGGATAACCAAGAAGGGCTATACTCTATGGCCTGGAGTGAGCAGCAAGCAACATAACCGGTTGCATTTGGACGGAGCGCCTGCTCCACAAGGTAGCAAACTTTATAAGGTGAAAGTTCATAGAGCCACAGGTAAGAACAACTGTGAAATGCTTAACTGTTTTTGACACTTTCGAGAAGGCTTGCAAATACGAAGGCTTTCTAGAACGGCAATCCGATATCCCAACGACTGATGCTACTGAACTCATGAATCATGATGGAAAACGCAAAATATATGTTCCTCACACATCGCAACGCCATATACATAGACTTCCCACTGCGATGTCAGACTTTACGGACGTAGTTGACAGCATTCCGTAAAAAAGGATTTATTCAGTAGATACTGACTACTCCCCATCCCCACCACTGCATGAAACATGTCTTGGGAATTGTCTTCTGAAAACCGTTTACCCCCTTCGACAGTGGAAAACGTCGTCAAGCTAATTAATCCCATTGCTACCAGGTAGGTACTTTGAAACGAATTAACAGCCTTTATCTAGTTCGTTCGTAAAAATGCCTCCCTTAAAATCAGTCTTTGGGTACAGTGCTGGCGATCGGCATGGAGATGATAGTTCCGAGGTTTCAAAATATTCTCACACGAATGGGTCCGATAATACTGAAGGTAATAACTGAATGTGTTTATTCGTGATCTGCTCTACCCGCAGTGTCCACTATCACAGACCAACTTTCCCAAATCACCAAGACAACGGATAATTTTATCAGCCAGACTGTTCGACTACGAGAGAAAGTGCACGCCCTCCGCCTAGAACTGAACGCTTCTCGTTTTCAACATATTGTGGAAGGCAGCTCCCAATCTTCCAGTCTTCCCGTCCGTTTCCCAATGCAGAACGTGAAGCTGAAGTGAAACTTACTTGCTGATGGTAGATACATTTTCCATTACTTTACTGTAACTAGGCCAACTACTTGTAAAAGCTGGGTGGCAAATCCGTCAATGGCTGTATCGGCAACCTGTTGAGATCTACCCTAGTAGATAATTTGGCCGCAAGCATCAACTGGTGAGGAGTGAACAATCGCTTCTCCTTGGTATCCACTCCGTTTGCATCCGCAATCTTTGGTGGGTTGTTCGTAGACCGATTAATTCCTGTACGTTACAGAAACCGTTATGAGTCATCGGTACGTCGGACTGTCTCAAGCGATGGTCAGAGAAGAGTGCAGCGTTTGGCGCAAAATGCCAAGAAAAAGGCTGCAGAGAAGAAAAGACAAGCGGAGAGTGAAGTCGACCAATGATCCGTTGTTCATTTTGTAAATTTGATCCCGTTCCAGTATATAATTTTTATTCCACAATCGTCCTTTAACTTTCATTCCCAATATGGTGATATCACCGTGATTAAGTGTCGTGATATACTGGGACTTAAGCTAGCAGACACATCGTGTTGGTTAACTACGACATCAAGGAAAACTGCCGTAAAGCGTTCGTAAACAAATAATGGCTACGAAAATTTTCTCGTTCGACCGTTTATTGAGTGACTAAAAAGTGTTCACTTACCGCACTGATTAGTCACTCGATAAACGGCCGTTAGTCACCCGGTGGTCGGTCAGTAAAAATTCAGCAAAAGGTCGTGCTACTATGGAAACCGAATATTTTCAGCAATGTTTGGAAATATGACAAATAGTTGGCTCTAGCCTAGTCTGGGACCAACGGCAGCAACCAAGAGGAGAAAGACAAGAAAAGCAAGATGGGCTACAGCCCACGAGAGTCGGTATCCTGTCATACAAAAATTTCTGAAAATTCAATGATACGAGGTTTTACCAGGTTTAAGTAAAACAGTACAAATAATGTTGTTTAAAAATATATAAAACATGTCACATTTCACTTTGACTTGCAAAATAGTGTTCGCATTTTCCCTAGTAACACGTGCCCTGAATGTACCTTAAGATACATTCGCATTTATTTTCTTCCTTTCTATGTGAACATATGCGCTTCTACAACGGAAAATGTATAATTATGTGCTGTTGATCGGAAAGCACGTTCTGGTATTAATTAATTTGGCAACGGATTTATCCGTCAACCAATCAGAAAATTCGATCGTTCAAATTATTTTTTCCCGGGTATGAAAGGAAACCGCTTCCCACAGCCCACTCGGCGGCACTGAAACGCGCGCCAAGCGAAAAATGAGTGGACCCTTCGAGCGCGTTAAACAACACTCGGAAAGGTTCGGGTTAAGTGACCCTGAAGAATGGAATAACAAATGAGACGTCAGGACAGGGGCAAGCATCCGCTGCGTGAAATTAGTTGGACGACTGAAGAAGGTGGCACTGAGTTCATATCACGCCTCCTATTGCGGGTGTACACAAAATCGTGCGTACAGAATAGACAAGCGGGAAAACACGGTTGCAGCCTGTATCCTTATGGAGGCCACATGATCGCTGGTCACTACACAAGCCTCCCCCAGAAGGGTGGCAGTAGGCAACCTTCGATCACTTAACCGGAGGTGTCGACGTATCAGCCACCCCCTTGTGGTTTAGTTCGTGGCACTCCCGATGCCATGAGTACATACCCAAATTACCTGAGACCCCAAGGTTCTCCTCTTTGTGCTACTGCTCCATTCTAGAGTGAAACTAACGCAATGTGTAAGTAGTGTGGACTGCCGAGCTCAGTGTGGCAGTGTAGCTGAGGAGGTTGCATACTTCCGAAGTCGTCGAGCCATTACGTGTATCACTGTTGACGCTGGTCTGTGTTCGCATGAATGATGACCGTGTTGTGGCGGGCCTCACATGAAAAGGATACAGTCGCGAGCCACACCGGTGATTATGCGTGCTGAGGCCTAATGAATGCGTGTATGTAGGGCGCAGAGCGGAGGGCGGGTGGGATTTTCCCCGGTCGATTTGCTAGTTGGTTCACTCCACAACGATGCGGTCAAAGTATGCCAGTTGGGTGCTGACAGAGACTCGGCATTGTACCTCCTTCCAAGCCGCTAGGCTTCTACGATGTAAAAACCCTGAAAGATGCAAAGCGCAAGTTGTATAAACGCAATCAGGATAAAAACGTCTGTCGTAGGCTAGAAGATGGGAGCTGGAGATGACTTCCGTTAAGCGGTCTTAGGACGAGTTCTTCGGAGATTCATCAAACCTGTTCAAGCGTTGCAGATGTATGAAATGTAGACTGAAAGCGAGTAGTCTGGAAGAAATATGTAACTCGCCCGGCATAAAGATTGAACGTACGCAATATTTTGAACGGTTTGTTGGTTTTCAAAACGTTTCCAATTTTTTGAGAATGTTTTCAAAAGAATGACTTTTGATGCCATAGTGACGTACGTCAAGTTCCAGCGGATATACAGTAAGAGTGTTGGAGCTCAATATGGAAATCTAAAAACTGGTTAATGCGAAAAAACCTTATGCGATGAGCGCGCATAGATTAAAAATTGGCAAATGGGCTAATGACAACGCTCAGGAATATCAAAACTAGCGAGTATCTGCTGACAGGTCATGCGAATGGACGCCAGTTGGAGTGGGAGCAATCAGATGGCTTGGTTTGGGACTGGTAGTGTTATCCGCGCAATCATTTAGTGGTAAATGCCGTTGGTCTGGAGACATCCACGGTTTACACAAACAAAGTGAAGGATTCCTAGCAAACGTGTGCAATCAATCTCTATGGACTAACAAAACGTTTGATGTGGTGCTACATGTCGAATGTGCAATGGAGAGCGAAAGTGGTTGTCCGCCAATGAGCATTCAGGAGTGATCGTGCAGCGAGGGCAGTGATACTAGTCGTGTTCCTCTTGCACTACCAGCATTAGGTAGTGCTTACGATGTCGCACCGTATGATGCCGGTTGAGGTGTATCGTGGCAGAGAACTGCACTCGTGTGGATGAGCGACAGAGGTTGTTTCTCGGTCGGTTTTAAATGTTGTGGACATCGTAGCGGAAATGAGATGAGCAACACGCTGGTACGTTCAATGAATTGCCTTCGCCATAAACCTGATATAATTATTGAGATATCGGATATTGTGTGGGGATAACCTACCGAAGAATGATGCTGTGGCAAGCGTTAGTGTTTTGAGCCGAAAGGACGTTTAATCCGAGGTGTGTACCCTAATGCTTACGACTGTAAGAACTACACCATTGGAAAGATGTCCGAGAGATGGCCAGTAAAACCGGAGCTGCCAGATTTTTTAACCCGTGAGTATTAAACTAGGCCAGTTGCTGAGTCAGTGAGTCGACTGCATTGTGGCGACAGGATTCGGGGTCAAGCTAGGTCAGTAGGGCCGTGTAGGCTACTGAGTCCCATGCTGGTTTGGGGTAGGTTGACGGACGCTGGTAGGTAGGTGTGCAAGGAGACCAACATGAATTGGGACAATTAAGTCTTCCGCACAGACGCTAAATAGCCGTATGGCTAAATAGTGGTGAAGGCGTGCACAAAAACGATCTCGAATGAGATAAAACTCTGCAGCTATGCAACGATGCAGGCGGCTAGTGGAACGGATGTAAGTGGAAACTACCAAAACCATACGAAAACGTTTAGGCGTGAGAGTTTAATTGTCTGATGGCGCCGAATTAGTGCCTGGTCAGATGCGCAGGCTGGACACGTATCCATCGTTAGACAAATGGTTGGCAAACGAGGCATCCGGACGGGCAAGGATTATAAGGCGATGGAATAATACGCGGATTGTAATGCCATCAGTGACCTTGTGTATAAGCCGATGCCGCATGAGAAGTCCGCGCAAAAACGTGTGAGGTATAATGGCGCACATACCTAAGAATAGTGAAAATATATGAGGCAGATAAAATACAGATAGCAAAGCACGCGTAGCATAGGTTAGGGAGCCTAGCGAAAAGGAACGAAATCATCCATTAGTATTGGGGTTGGAGGCAAATTTCGCAGAATAAAGCGTTGGGAACGTGATCACCAATTTGTAATGGTGAGGCAAGAGTGAAACTTTCAGAAAAGAAGTGCTCATTAATAAGGTTCACCAATTTGTGACGGCGTCCATCCAGTTGACTTAAGCTATCATCAACGCCCAAGTATGCCGCATGTATTCACGCTAGCGGTTGCACCGTGCAGTTGACTTAAGCTGTGATCGATGTTGATATGAGGAACACGGGAGAAATCAGAATAACTTCTAGTTTGGCCGTTCAGAATAAGTTATAATGACCTCCGTCAGTTCAGACCAACAACGAGATAACATACTGGCAGTTGTCAGTGAAGTCTGCAGCCGGCGAAAACATAGACCAGCAATCATCGGAACCATAAACGTCCATGATACGAAGATAGAAGGGTTGTAGCCGAAACGGTTGAAGTGGGAATCAATGTTTTTGTCGGATAACTAACGACCATCAAAGTTATTCAGTGTCTGTCAGATAAGTGAGCATTGACTCGCCCACATGTGGCAAGCTACATTCGAGCATTGCCAATAAGCAATAAAGAAAACAATGCACACGTTTTTGATGATAGAGTGGGACCTGTTACCCATGCTTACACTATACCGTAGGTAGAGACAACCACGTGATAAAGTAGACCGTTTCTTACCGGAAATCCTATCAGGGAAACAGGCTGAATATATAATTCAGATGTGTAACTAACCAACAGCCATGGCGACTTGGCTTTCATTAGGAATTACTGTGATATTTTGTGTACAATGGAATGCAAATGCAACGTAGACGAAAGTGACAAATTCAATTATGTCTCCAAAACGACGCAAAATCGAGCGTTTCTACATGATGGGGATATGTATCCCACCAGTAACATTCCGATGTAGGCATTTTCAGAGCGTAAAACCGATTAGGAAAGTCAACATGATGCTTTTACCGAGAAAAAGGCAACACCTTTTCCCCAACAAATGTGTACATTTTTGTGCACATTTTTTCGGTATAGCTGATTTTTCCCATTGCAACACAAATGTTTTGCTCGACAAAATCTACGCATTTGTTCCGTAGTATGCATTTTAATATTTTATGAAAAAAATTGAAAAATCACTCTGCGCCTAAATGGCCGTTTCCAACCCGTTTCGCCCTTGAAGCACCATACCGGCGGTCTACATAATTGCCACCATTTGCTTATGCGATCGAACATTACAGGGAGCGGAACGATGTTTTTGTACTGTTTTGTCTTCGGTTAGTAGTGGTCGGATCGTCGTGACTTGCGATGCATTATGTGTTGCGTTCGATGTTGTAACTTTTGGAAGACGTGACTTTTTTGAAGGTAGACTCGAGTGGTAAGCAGTTGCCGCGAGTAACTGTTCATTAATCACAAGTGAAAGTGGTTTGGAGTTCAACGGTGATAATCCGGTCGAGGCATATGTAAGGCAAATGTCGCAGCGATCAATACGGTTGTTTCCTGATGGCGTGGCTAGAGTTTTACTGTCGACCGCAAAAAGGTATGCATCACTAACGAGTTTTAATGGGAGGAAAATTGGAATCTTTTCAACAGGGAACGACTGGGAAGCCTTATATTGAGATCACCTTGGATGTCCTCCAAATCATGATGTCAATGCGACGTGATAGTTGCCTTACAAGTGCAATCGTGCATATTCGCATTATTTTGTGAATGTAAATGTACTACACACCACTAACGCCGAAAGCGGTGTGTTGGCGTGGATGTCCCAGTTTTACTGGTGGCTGTATAATGAAAGTATATTGAATCCGCGCTACTTCTATTACTGTAGACTACACACATTAGGATAAGAGTGTTTTAGTTATTACCATCGGGACAGCCGCCATGCCAGTCTGATGTTTGTTTGTATTCTGTAGTTCGAGTGGAGTTTCTGTTGAAATTCGTTCTTTCTGGCGGCTGTCCTGCGGTTGTGCGTGAGGTTCTGTCACGTTCAACTTCATAGTGCCTCTAATTCTTGCGTTGGAGTCCGCTTGTGTATGTCGTCAGTGTCACGCTTTTGGTTGTGACATCCCATGCACTGGTGT
>JTDE01000036.1:458068-470199 GCA_014338405.1 Paragonimus skrjabini miyazakii
CGATGGGTGACGCTGTAACGGTGCCCTCTGGCGCACACATATTTTACTTGTAGTTAGGAACATTGACAAGGTGGTGCTCACCTTATGTCACTTCTAGGGCAGCTGGTTCACCCTACCACGTGTCTTATTGTACATTACCACCTAGGTACCGATCGCCTTATGTGAGTGAAATTTCCAATGCCTAACAGGTGTCTGAATCGGACGTTACGGTACTTTCGCAGCTGAAGTATCATTTCATGCTGGTCAAGAATCTTGGTTTCTCGCACCCGCTTCTATTTCACCAGGTGCACACACGTCTAGTTCAAGGTAAAAGGCGGGGATACGTAATAATGATAAATGCATATTTTGCAACTTTGGAATACACAAGGGTCAATCGGTTATGCACCCGAGACCCTTTAGGTTATCTGGGAAATGTTTCTCACCGCTGCACCGTTTTGAGGTGGGGTTGAATTTTGCACTGGCCCCACCCACTCTGTAACGTAACTGTAACGATTCACATCTGATTGTTGGGTTACGCGCAGCCCAAAAACGGATCCCCAAAGTGAAAACAAGATTGGATCCAACAACTTCTACGGTACTATTTAAAAAAATGCATCAATGGTTGCAAAAAGCAAACCTCACTCGCTCGCGACGATAGCCTCGTCAAGCAAAATCAATGGTTTCTCAACATGACCAGCAAAGTCAAATGTGAGCCGTCACGCCAGTAGACCAGGACAAGAATGGTTGCTCGCGCGGCGGACATTTAGTGACACATAAGTTCAATAAAACAAAACCGGGTGGGTGAGGCAGTGGGAACAAGTGTCAGGTCAGTGGGAATAATGAGGAACGCAAACGATGGAGACGAACTTTCTCAGTTTGTGGATCAACAAGTTCACAGTAACATATGGGACTGCTGAGTGCGGCGAAACGGATTGTGTGGGGAAAAGCGGAATGAACACATGAGCTGCAGTACGTAGCGTGGCATAAAGTGGTTAATGCAAGCAAGCGATGGCAACGCGAATTACATTGTAAACGGTTCATTGAAAGCAAACAAAGTGAACTGTTAAGCCTAAAACGTGAAATCCATTAACAAAAGCGACCTTTAGAAGTGTCCCGGACATATGGGTATCCAGCACATTGCTGATACCACCAACAGCCACAGTGGCCAGAACGGATCCAACTCGTTACGTTCTGACAATCCAAGTCATCTTGACCACAGCCCACACAGTGTTCGTCGTTCACGGGCGAAATGTGTTTCCTACGGACACCATGCCTACTCTTTCCAGTGATATACCTGGAGGATGAGGCGTTGCGAACACGGCATACCTGGACACTGTTAGCAAACTCCTTACCGTCCATCATTGCTAGTTACTTCCCGAAGCCTACTGTTGGAGATGTCTGAGGCATGCATTATTTTCTAAGTTTTGAGTCGGAACCCGACGTGAACGGTTGACTTACCCCCGGTTGAGTCGGTGGATGGCTAGAAACTCCAGGTCAAGCCACGTGACGAGCCTACCAACACTTTTTCACCGGACGTAGCTATATTGAAAAACTGTTGCAGCGCTCCCATTGTCCAGTCGCACTTCTCACTTAGCATGCTGCAGACAATCTCACAAAGGTTTGAAGTAAGGTTCCTAGTTTCCATCAGGTTGTTCACTACATTTAACCTTCCCCTTAATAAAACATCTGGAGCGTGCACCGTCAACTATCGTGCTTTGGGAAAAGTCGGATTCCGGTCAACAGCTGCTTTGTGGCAAATCGCTTGCTTTCATTAAATAATTATGGCAGCATCACACAAGGTGTCTGCATGGAAGCTCCCAGTTGCGGAAGAACGAACATGTTCATGACCCCCTACCCTTTGGGCTAACTACGTGTCTATCAACGAGAGTCACTCCCCCGGCTGCATGGTTGAAACACAAACTGTCTTCTTCCAATTTGTCCTAGCTATCTTGAACGCATACGGAGTTAGCTGTTCGAACGCAACAGTGCCACCCATAAATCACCTAGAACGTTGACCCCTTAATAAAGGAATGGTAACCGCCCTCCTGAATTTCATTTTCAGGTACTCACTGCGATTAAGTATTTCCTCCACACAGTCAAAAAATGTAGATCTGAGTGACAGATTGCCCTTAAGATACATATTAGCCGCCTTCACCCGATTATTCCTTCCATTCCCGTAGTGTACATTACCATATCTTGCATACGCGACCACGTGTTCTCTCACAGGCAGCCGACGAGTTTGCAGAGACTCACCAAGCTCCCTGTTACGATTACTAATACTAACTATCCCACCGAGCCCCTCTTTGGACCTGCAATAAAGCGGGTCGTTTGTTTCCTCAGTTAGAAAGTTCCTTTCCTCGGGAGATATCCCCTCCAACTGCCGGCGTCTGTTAACCATGATCTATTTCATATGAAATGAACTAAACAAACTCTTAGCAATTAAAAAATACTCATGTAACCATTCTAGCCTTGCCGGATGCCTGTCTGCTACAGTCGTCCGAACGTCCCTTGTTGGCACCAGCTGATTAACGCTGTCCAGTAAGACCTTGTGGCAAACAAGCTTTCGTTGAAAAATAAACTATGGAATACACTTCTGTCTCCACCCTTTCAGTCTGTAAAAACAAGGCGCCATAAATGATACGCACCGCTGTTTAAATCCGCCGTTTAATCCTTCGTTATTACACCCCCGCAATGCAAGTACCTTTTCTGCAGCTTCTCGATTGTGAATGACAATACCAACTGCCTGCCTTCATCGTCAGTTTTCAGAAACACCGGTCCGAACGGTTCTGACATCTTCTATATATTCTCTAGATCGTAGTCGGGATGTTCCCGCAATCGCTTTCTTAACAACCCCACATCGCAACGATCCATTAATATATCATATTCATGCCTGACATAACCCATTACTTCATACGTCCTGTGGAAACTGTCTAACAGCTCACACAGCTTCCTCTGCCCTACTTTCCAGTTTACGGTTGCTGGATCAACGCCCGAATCAACCAACATTGTCCGGTGATTGTGAACAAGATTACTGTACGATACACAGAGACTTCCGCCCTTGTATGATAAATGGACGATGGGGAGACATTGAAAATCCCCAAACCTGCAACAGCATATCATACAGAAAACGCACGACAAACTCATCTGTTATTCACACCTTCAGTTTGTCTGCTCTTTCTTGCACAGTGCGCACAAAAAAGGTAGCGTTGCTTGTATTTTGCACATTCCGGAATTTCTTTTCCAAAATTCCGGTAGCACTGTGCAAGTGCTACATAATTTCTTCGAACGTGGCTCGTTCCAGTCTCTCTTCGAAACATTCACAGCCGTTTATCGAATTCCGCGAACGCGTCACAACGGAAACCCTCCAGACATTTTGAAAAGTGTCGGCGAAAAAATCCCAGGTAGGGGGTTTTACGAACTTTCATACTTCAAGCTCGAATACTACTTCGATTTCTCATGAAAGGGAGCAGTCAGAAGAAAAACAGATGCATTCAAAGGGCTGTATTTTGCACTTCTGATCGCATACGAGTGCTTAGGTAGTACGATTAGTTTCTCCTGTTTGGTAAGTTCTCTTACAGGATTGAAACTGCACAATTTGTTTACCATTACTCCCTGGTGAACATTCTTTACATAATCCTGATTCGACGGCCCGCTAATGAACATGTGTTTACGCTTCCATGACCTCTGAGAGGTAGAACAGCATGAGCCAAATCCACATGGTTAGGTCAAAGTGCACAGATGTCCTTAACAGCGTGGCGCCAACTGTAACAGACCGCTACATGATCGAGTTGTGCTCATAAGTGGGAAGCGCACGAAGGTATCCATGTAATACAGTACCTTTGTGTTTAAAATTCGGTACCTTAAATACAAATAGCGTGAGAGGTGTTCGGTTGCAGCATGCTTTCACCAGTCACTGTGTTGGGCCCGACCACCAAATTTATCTCCCAGCCGCTTCTCATCCAGACAAAGACCACCGAAACTAGTATTCAAAATGCGCGCTATTATGGTGATGTCTGAGCGTTTAGTTTGCTTCGAAAGGTCAACGAGTGCGTCATGGAATGCATTATTGGTAGCATCCGAACGACCATCCGTTGGGGCGTACGCCGATATAATGAATACACAACGTCTTACCGATTTGCGTTGACAGACTTTTACCGATATATTCAGTCTGACAGCGCATAAGCGATTGTTCACTTGGATCCAGTCGAGTAATCATTGCCCTATTCTGAAACTCAGTGCGATTCTTACTCTAGCTTGACCACGAGATTTAGCTTCGGCTCCACCAGAAACCCTGAGAAGAAGTACTTGGATCGACAGTTATGCATAAGTGAAGTCAAGCAAATAAGGGTGTTAGAATCGTAGATCAAAATCACAGGCAGCACTACATCCGTAGTTCTCACTGAAACTCAACTGCAACATAACCACGAAGAAAAGAAATCAAACCCTGTACAGGAAGACAGTAGAAAAGAGAAGGGGAAGTGAACAGACCTATCTATCAAAAACAGCTACGTCTGTAGTCAACCGTTCAACATCAAGATACACACACACTGTAAATAACCAACTGAGCTACAACCTTGCAAACGAACAACATCAAGTCCCAGGGCGGCTTGCTGGTACTGAAGGCGCCACTGTCTACTAGTTTTCTCTACTGTACACAACAATTATCACCCGAGGGCACAGTACAAGCAGAAAATTTGATGGTAGGTTGGAAGGACGAACTCGTAATGGGTGAATAATACCACTGTCAAGAGAATGATAACTTCTGGTAGTACCCGGCTGCTTTTGCCGCGGAAGGGGGTTGGCCTGAGGGACCGCATCTGAAGCCTTTGACGAAAAGGTGTGGCCTGCGAAACAACAGAATCCGGGGTACACTCGGGGTACCTTACTCATAACCTGTGATTCAACAACCTAACTCACTTGACAATGCCAGGGTAGCCTCACCGGGCAGTGTTGCCTAATTCTGATCGCCGCCGCACACAACAGATGCATTTGAGGCTTTACTCGGCTTTTGAATGATACCGAAAGTTCTTCCACCGTAGTGAGTAACACGCCAGTGGTCACGGTCATCCGTTGAGCGATCGAAACACCCTTTGTCAAAGGGTACATTATAACCCATTTCCTGAGAATTGTTTCGTTGTATTTTCACGGAATCGCGTTCCACTACCAAAACACCGTTGTGCAGTCAGTAGTGTAACATACAACTATTTGAGTGCACCTGTTTTTCTTCTGACTGCTACTATTCGATCTGCCTGACAAGGGTACACCCGGTGAGACTCAGGTCGTAGTCCAGATTGACGCAGTGCAGGAGTGTGTCTATCACGTTAACGTAGCCGTTCGATATCCTCATGGATACCTCATCAACAATATACAAAGCTACTCAGGATGATGCGGCGATCGAGATTTTAACGCTGCCTGCCTACAATGAAAACGACAGGGTCTGTGTCCACTCAATATGGGAACAACACTTCAAACCTCGAAGGTGCAACGTACGTACATATAATACAAACCGGTCACATCAGATCATCGACTCAACGTGGTGTGTATACGTTTTGCCAAAGAGCTAAGTGTGGTAATGTCTTCTCCATATCTAACATCAGTCAGCTTACTACCTGGCAGAAACTCCATTTCGGGATTCTGGAGGCCTCACAGTGCTCCTTCCAGATTATCATTCACTACAAAATTGAAAAATGAAAGAGAAATCGGACGACTCAGGTGAACCCAATTTGACGCGGAGGGTGTTCAAGAAAGTGATCCATAAACGAGTGTTCTGCATTCAAATCCGGTATACAACGACCTTAACAAGTTGACACACTCCACTCGGACTTCTGTGAGATGTAGAAAGCCCCAGGGGGGCTTGGCCGGCAACCGAGTGAAAAGCAGTCTCTAAATGTAAAACGCCAAGACCGGTAGCTAAGATAAGGAGTGTCTATGCTCCAGTGCCTCGCGAGGTGAAGATATAATGGGAAACCAAAAATCCGCCTCTTCCCGTTTCCGATTCCTCTTGGGTTTAGAAAGCCGTGATTATCACAGGAGGATCCAGTAACCTTCCTGAGGATGAAAACGACTGTTGATAGGTACCAGTCATGAGACACTTCTTTAGTCTCCCACGTGGAACAAATATGTGCGGCCAGTTTAGTCAACAGTCTGTCACTGATATATCTGGAAAGAATTGGAGAAAAAGACCGAACATGAGCATTGTTACGTTTCACTAGATTACCCTCCCAAGTCGCTTTGGCCTCTGAGTATGGATAACCTCCATTATCCACAATTAGATGTGCCAGCTGGAGCCATCTGAACAGTTCTTCTAAGTGATAAGTCTATCTATTAAGTCACTGTCACAAAGTGAATTCGTGAGCTGCGCAACCAAGAAAGCATGGATAACAGCACACGGTTATTCCACGATGAAATTGCTTTCTCCAGTTGTTTGACTCAACTATCCAAGTAAGCAGCATGATTCCTAAGCAGACTCTTCGTTAGTTTTTGTTTGAGTCGACGATTGTGTTTGCTGTATCTGGAGCTAGGTGGGATCAAGTCGACGCTGGTTCTGCTGAACCAGCCAAAGTGCACCTCTGTCGCCTCCACAGTGCTCCATTAAAACGGACCTTATTAAAAAGATTCAAATAGCCGTTGGAATTTTCACCCAATGCTCGCCCGAGTCACGCCACTTTTGTGACCCGAGCGGCTCAACTGTCACTTCTGGTCAATGGGCATCTCATATGCCCTCGTTACCCAATTTTCTGCCGCGCGCTTTGAGTTTGTAGACAAATGATCTCCAAGTAGGCGATAAAACCAGACGAGCTCAAAAAATGACATGATCCGAGTCAAGGTGGTTACTTTCAAATGAACCACAAACCTTAATGGAGTGGTTCAGTCGCTAGTTGACAGCGATTTCATCAACTTATTTCCACAGTTAATTTGCACAGGGTGGTTCCCACGTGACGCATGGAAGTTGCTCGTATCGACTTACACCACTTGATATATAAACCGTGAGACGTGCACAATTACAGTAGCCGATTACCATTTTGCGTATGCTTCACCCTGACACCAAGTATACCACATGGTTGCATTTCCTCTGTATCATCTTCTATACTGGTCTCTCCTTTAGGAACAAAAAGGATCCCTGGTATGGAAACGTTCCGCTTCAGGGCAGTAATATTTCTCCACTGTACTTTTAGGTCACAACGGTGGTTTCTGCCTTTTTAACTTCGACTGTGTGCATCGCCTACTGCAACAAGACGATGTCTTGGAGAATGGTTGAATTGTCAAAACTTCCACGTGCTCTAATCGGGATACAGAGTGCAGTCAAGAGTATACAATAACCACGGGCCGATGAATGTCTTCAAGTACCATGTGTCCTGCAACGCTTGTGCGATCCAGCAGCTCCGTAAACATGTCTTGATATTCCAAAACCAGCCATCAGTAACATGTGTAAGTACAGCTACACATGTCCTCATACAAACAAGGGCACTATTGCATCTTTCGAACGAAGCGATTAGGGCAACATGGTGGCCCGCCTAACTGAGGTCAGTTGCAAGATCATGTATGACTGGTTTAAGTTTCGTATAGTTGTCTGTTTTTGTTTCTACCCCTTCCAAATTTGGCCAAATTTATCTTACCAACCGTACCAAGCTTGATCCGCTGATTTGGTAACACCGTTATATTATCACTTGTTGCTTAGTATTCGTGAACTATCATTCTTTGACGAACTATCTGTTGTGTGTGTTTCTTTTCATTTATGATTGCATCTTCTTGATACAAGTCATTTTTTCACACACGTCAAGTCGCTGCCCACGATCACTGTTTCAATTTTCGCATAAAAAGGTCGGGATACCTGAGACCATTTTGTGTCGAAAACGGAGTCCCTTTCGTCAACGAGGTTTTCAAGCCGTTTCTGTATAACAACAGCATATAGCACGTTATGTGTACCATGCCACCTTAGGCTAAACTGTTCGCTGTACGTGCCATTGAAGTTGTCAGACAGGATGTTCTCAAGTAACCCTTGGGTATCATACAATGTGAATCAATAGAGTTTCGATACACTTAAAGAAAAAACCTCGAATGAGGCGGCAGAGAAATTGCTTGCAGAATCGATGCCCGGCGGAGCGTTACGAACAAGGCTAGAATTAGTTCTCTCTAGTCTTCTCCGATTATTTGAAACGAGCCAACGTATGTGCCGAATCACACGACGGCAGGGGAATAAACCTGAAGGAGTTCGAGCGAGGTCACACAAGGCTATCTCGCGATACAAGTTGCAGCTCCTTTTAGGTATTACCTGTGAAGAAAATCGTTTTCACTTACACTTTCAATGGGTGAAATGGATCGGAGGAGAGAGTGAGAGGCCAGAGTTTTGAAAAATCCGTATCTCAAAGTTTTCATCAATGGGCCGAAATAGAAGAGGAAAACTCAGTGTCCGAACTAATGCAATAGATTTTGGTCAAGATGAGCCTTTGAATTTACCACAGGGTTGGCAGAAACAACATGGAAGAACACACCAAGCTTGACAAACGATCAAGCGGCTTCATTGTCAAAAACGTTAATTGCAGAAGCGGTAGCAATTAGCAAGTGGAAGCCACCCCTCTGCGTAGAGAAAGACATGGTCGTCAGTACGAGATTGCCCTGGTAACATGTGTATAGATGTGCGATAGTTGGTGTGATTGTTGATTTCGTTATTAAGCTTCACAATACCCATGAAACTGCTATATAAACTCAAAGACTGCAGTATGTACCTGATCAGATGCAGCAAAATGTGCTCGAGAGATACATTGTGCAAAATACTGTTTCTGACTTCTCTGTTCAAATAGGTTAATATCAAGTCACATCTAAGCCGACGATACTCTAAGGAGTACAGGTTCAGAGATTTAAGTCTTTCCTCATACGGCCTAGTTTTCAGGCCCAGTACTGCCTTAGTGGCACGACGTTGCACAGTATTCAAGAGCAACTTGTTCTTCTGCAGATCTGGTGACCAGATCACAACTCGATTCTACAGACGCAGTCGAACGAAACCGTTATAAAGAAGCTGAAACCAACTAGGACTGAACCTGCCGAAATGATGTTTCAATAACGCCAGAGTGTTGCTAAACTTTTTTGCATCTACCTCAGTGTTCGTAGAGCTTGACACAGTGTGCGAACGAGTGATTCATAAGTCATTCTCAATAAGACTTGTTCAAAGCGGGTGCTCGTCGATGTAATAGGTAATGTTCAGAGAGCTACGAATCTGTGCGACATTATGCTTGCCAGCAATGAAGTTAAATCGGTCCACTTGAGACCAATACAAGTGTTAAGGTCCTTCTGTAAGATGAGAGAATCTTTGGTAGTGTTGACGGCATGCCAAATTTTGACGTTGTCAGCAAACAGCAACAACTGGGAGGTGATTAATTGAGGAAGGTCGATGATAAACATCAAAGACGGTAGCGGTCCAATAACTGAACTTTGGAGTATTCCGCTGGGCTAAGCTTGCAGGAGGAGGATGCACCGTTCACGCACATTCAGTACAGACAATTATCAAAAAATGACTTAAGCCATTGGAGAAGATTGCCTAGTACCCCATGATGGACAAGCTTGCCGAATAAAATAGCGTGGTCCACACGATCGATTACCCTGGCAAAGTCGAGACATACGATAGCAACCCCATTGTCTTGATCAACTGCTTTGGTCCACTGATCGGTGACTATTGGCACGGTTGTGGTACACGGACGGCCCTTGCGACATCCGTTATGCCCACTGAAGAACCCACGATAGGTAGGGTATTATAAAGCTAGTTATATACATATGCCTCTAAAGTTTTTGTGGGGTACGATAGCAAGACAGCTGGTCTTTAATCAGCGGAACAATTGCGTCTACCACCCTTGAAAACGAATGTGACGTTCGCGAGTTCCCAGCTGCTGGGTACTGTCCGTTGGTAGATAGATTGCGTAAAAATAAGCCCAGTAGACCATAAAGCTGTTCGGCCGATTCATGTAACGCCTTATGAAGTGTACCGTTGAGGCCAGAAGAGCTGTCCATATGGCACTTGAGTTTAGCCAACACCACCACGAGGGAAGTATCCATAGTGCAAGTGCCATCAGTTTTAGTGTCAAGGCGAATCTGAGGAGCTTGGACTACGCAAAATCACTGCTGTGAAACTCAGTGACGACACCAGCGGGTTCGGTATGAGAGCTGGTAGAACCTGATGAGGCTAAAAGTTGAAGAACTCCAGCTTTCACCTTGTGAGATGACGCTACAACTTGTAAGGGGCTATTTGGCTTAGCGATAAATCGACCCGCAAGACGTTGATGATGATGAAGACGATCATGTCGAACTGGTGGTGTACGCCGATTATAAAAGACAGCATACATTTTTTGGTCAACTTCAGATTCTGGCAACCGATATCACGTCCTAGCATACCGCTTCTTCCGAACAAGTTTGAGTTTTCCAAAGCGTAGTTGACTTAGAGGTTTGTGCGTCTGGTGTCTGACAATAGTGTAGACTCAGTAACGGCTGCCAAAAGAACGGCAGTAAGCATTTCAAAGAAATCCTCTATAAAGTAAGGGGGAATGAAGTTCACTCATGTATGTGTTGCCAAGTAGATAAGTAGTTTCTCTACATCCATTTTTAGGAAGTTTCTGTGATAATCAGCGGTTGACCTGACCAGGTTCTTGTTGCAAGAGAAGTCAGCCAACATGACTGCATGATCACTTAGTCTGATTGGTGAGGCGAGTGCAAGGTTATCAACTTTCAACTCTTCGTTAAGGAATATGTGGTCCAGCCGAGACGGATAATGGCCAGTACGCTACCAAGTAAAGTCACAAATGTGCTCCGTACTGCCCAGTGCTCCGATTGTATGAAAACATCGTGCGGACAGAATTTTCAGTGCCTGTGTGTATGAAAGCCGGAAAGTTAAGTTCAGATGGACTACAATCACTCAATAAGAAGAGTTGGAAAACCCTAGGGTGGGTAATATTTCCAGCCCAGTTAGAGGACGATAATCCACCCCTGCTAGCCAACGATCGCAACCATTCGTGCGAATCAAGCACCAGACACTTTCCTGAATCGCGTCACATACTGGATTTTGTAAAAGAAAGCCTGGAGAAAAGCGTGGGCATAGGGAGCCGATCGCCTTACTCTACTGTCAGTTCTATCCAGGCAAAAGATAGTCATAACTAAGGCGACCTCAGAATCTAGGTAGAAAGTGCTAAGCCACGATTCCGTACTGTCAACAAACGGGGCTTTACGAAGGAACAAAGTTCGCAAATCTCTGGTAATTTACCTAGTAAACTAAGCGCATCTGTGTACAACGAATAAACGTTTCCCGATACGGTGAATGACGTAGTTCATCCAAAACAAGGTTGTTGGAGAGTACCGACTCTCCATGTGCTGGCTGCATTGACTGTTTTGAAGTAATTAGGCCCTCAATATGAATCACAACGCTACTAATGTACGTGCGGTGACTGGTTTTTAATAAATCCCGTACATAGAACGCTCGGGGTGAAACGAAATCCTGCCAGAGAAAAGGTAACGTAGATGACGTAACCGCTCCGATATGTGCGATGCCATCGTGTTGTGAGATCACCTTCGACGTCCCCAAAAGCTTAAACTCCCTGTGACGTGAGAGTTGCCATACCAGTACCACCGTGCCTATTTACATTACCTTGTGAATTTAAATTTACTACAAACTAATAACACCAAAGTTAGTATGTTGGCGTAGGTATCGTTGTTTAACTCGTGGCTGTTTAATGAGTCCACGTCACCTCTACTACTTTAGGCCACACTCACTAGTGTTTTTTTATCGCCGTTGGGAACGCCGCTCAACCAGCCCGACGCTCTTTTGAATTCTGAAAGTCGACTGAAGTTCCGCCGACATTCGTCCTCTTTGTTGGCGGTCGTGCGGTTGTGCTTATGGTTCTATCATGTCCAACTCCCTAGCGCCTTTACTCGTCACTTTGTAGTCCGATTGTGAACGGTGAGTAAATTAATAAATAAAGTTGGTTTGCGGACTCATCGTTTTCTCATCACGACTTCCGATTCGCGTTAACATAAGTCTGAGGAAACTTCGGACGTACGAACCAAGGAGCTAGCTTTGCGGTAATCCCTTGCGATGCAATATCCTTCCTGTTATAGGATGTGTAAAATTATTCCAAAAATCCTGGTTCACATTGTACACAAGATCGTAATGA
>JTDE01000036.1:473954-497275 GCA_014338405.1 Paragonimus skrjabini miyazakii
CTCGCGAAATGCTGGCATCTGTAGTGGATCTAAACACTATACAAAATTCAGGTATGAACACAAGATCAAAAAAGGTGATAAAAATGGAAATGATAAACTCAAAATAGTTCGATAAATTGCCTTGATTTAGAATCCCACTACACCAAATGTAGTATCCAATAGATACAATCCGTGGTGCCGTTCCTAATTAATCTTGAAAGTCACAACTGAGGTAATTCCGAATGACAGATAAATAAGGAACTTTGCCGCAATAGTCGCTTGAGTCCGTCAGCTTCTAACTCTCTAAAATTCCGTGCACGAGCCAGCCAAACGCAGAGAGAAAGCAAGGCTGGTGCACCGAGAAGAGAGTTGTATTAACTGATTATCGATTAGTTCGATTAAGTTGGTTTAAACGTTGGCTGTATACGTGAAGTTGAGGAAAGTGAAAAGTGTGCATAATAATCAGAATTGTGAGGTAGAAAATAGTGTGCAAAACGTTACACATCGTTCAATTACCCGGTCCACATTACAGAGCTAGCTGACGTTGCCGTAAAAATGTTGAATTCCATCTCTTCTTCCCAGCTATCACCTGTCGCCTTATTCGTCTCACCTCAGCAACCAAACGACGCGCTTACCGAGCAACTGGCTGCACTCATAACACAGATGCAACAAGTGACTAACCACATTTCCACTATGGGTCGGCTATCATCCAACATGCGTTCATTCAATCCCCAACGTTCCCATACACCAAGCAGAAACACATCATTTTGCTGGACCCACCAGATTTTTGGTCACCGCGCAATGAAATGATATCAGCTGTGCTCTGTCAGATTTACCCCTTCTGTAGACGTACCAGCCAGTCAGTAGAGGGGACGACTGTCGCTTATTCTTCATGTGAGATAATTTTAGTGGCATCAGGTTTCTCACTGATACCGGATCCGAGGTGAATACCACTCCACGACGAGCAGAAAAGACTTCCTCGGTTAATTTGCCTGAAACGCAAGTCGCTAACGGAAGTAGAATTGCAACGTACGACACATGTTCATTTAAACTTGACCTAGGCTTATGACAATAATCCCGCTAGATGTTCATCATTGTAAATGTTCAAAATCCAATTACGGGTGCTGGTTTTTGAAGTCTTTCGACCTAGTGTTAGTGTGTGGCAATAGAATCTTCTGGATCGTACAATATTGTTAAGGGTGCACGGCACATGAGCCACAGTCAGTCTATTGGTCACTGATACCCGATGATGCACCCCGAATTTCTGCGTTTCTGAAAGTTTTCCACAACCCACAACTCCTTTGCACAACCCGCTCACGACCAAACGTGAAGTATTCCACCACCTCGTCACTACGGACCGTCCTACTACCGCTCAACTGTGTCCATTACCACCCGCAAAATTGAAAGCCGCTTAAACTGACTTTTACCACATTTTGCAATTGGGTATTATCCAGCCGTCAATCAGTTGCTAGTCAGTTCCACTATGCATGGCTCCCAAAACCTCAGGTAGTCGGCGTCTGTGCGGCGAGTTTCGTGCGCTAATTATTCGAATTCCCATATGCAGGACCTTTGCTCTGGATAGCAAAACTGTGTTCCAAAATCAAATTAGTCCGCGTATATCATCGTTCTTGTTGCCACCGTTGACATTCCAAAAACGGCGATGACAATTCCCTTTGGTCTTTTTAAACATCTCGGACTGAAGTCTCGTTTCCTCAGCACTTCCAAAACTTCAACGTTTCATGGACCCGGTTACTCGTGGCTTGGAGTTTGTTTAGGTTCATCCCGGTGATGTGTTGATCGCCAGTTTAGATCACTGCAAACCCGAAAGGCATCATCGTTTACCGTTCGCAAATTTTGTCGAATTTGGAAGTATTGTTAGTCCTCAGTGTGGCTACGATGCCGAATCTGGAATGTTTAGGAACTACTATCGATTTCATTGCTATCCGACCATTGAACACGAAAGTTACAGACGTACAGGATTAATCTATTCCTAATTCTATCGAAAAACTTCAGTGTTCCTTAAGTATGATCAACTGCAGTCGTCATTTTACACCACATTGTAAACATTTCAAAACAAGTAATCAAACTTCTACGGGGATCAAAGAAAAGGGTTGTCTTCAACTCCGAGGGGCTACCTGCATTTAACGATGTCGAGCAGGAATATAATGAAGCTACCGCCTTGAGGCGTTTCAATGCGGATCACGACAAAGTCGCAAACTGACCTACCAAGATGAACCGAGTGCCAGATAGATTCTTCCATAGCTTCTGAGGTCGATCCTACTCACAGTGCCAAGCATTTCGTCGACTGACTGCATAAATACGTGTACCCTCTCAGCCCAAACTGAGAAGGTTTGTTGATCTTCCAATGTTTGCTCGGACAGAACTGTCAGATGGTTTAAAGATTGAGAGATCAATGTGCTCAACAATTTATCGCTTTATCGGACGTTTACTTTCCTCTATTTTCTAAAGCGATGTTCTACAGAATATCACACATAATTTCATATTTTGTTATATTTCTACGTGCAGCCTACAGTATTGGCAGTTGCATAAATGTGGTTGCGTTTAATCAAGCCAACAATGCACTTTCGTCTGCGCGCCTCGTTTCCTTTGTGTTCCAGTCAAGCCTCGATCGTAATTGTTCGTACATATGAAGAACGACAAAATCAGAGGAGCGATTGTTATAACTCTGGGTGGGATTTTTCAACTCCTTGGTGAAATAAGGCAAAATCCCCCACTGGCATGTTGCCGACAACACCGGCGACCGGACTAGCCATCACTCAATGAAGTCGGATCAACAGGCCAGAAATTGTAAACAGAACGTTTGCCGCAAGGAGCGTTAGCCACGCACACAAAAACAGGCAAGATTGTAAACGACGTGTATGTGGAAACCGCCGCTGCTTTGTGGACTGAAATCCCAGTTTACAAACGCAAGCGCGCGCTGCGCGGGAACGTGTGACATGCGCAATATATTTCGTGTCTATCAAACAACTTTTCTGTTACGCAGTTATCTGTTCGGTGACTGCTTTGAGTTGACTGTTATTTTTCGTATCTTTATATTGAGTTTTTCCCCCTGGAGAACCTGTGTACTGACCTCAATCTGTAAGTATTTTGAAGTTTTGTATATTCCGTAGTCCTGTTGTTTTACTGGTCTCCCCAAACTCCTCGACATTATTTCCTTCAGCTTGGTCTCCATAACTGTTTTTATTGGACAGTGATCAGGAATCAGTCACACCAAACGCCATTATAATTAATCTCCCTGAGTTTGACCATGAAGACCCTAGACTGTGGTACGCACAGACCGAAGGTATTTTTGACTTCCGACAAATCCAAACACAACGCACCATGTAAAATTCCGTCGCCTCAAATTCTGTCGCCTCAAATTCACATTAGGCTGTGGCTGCAAAGGTTGCGGATTTCATTTATGAGCGTTTAAATGAGGATCCTTAGAATGTTAATAAGACAGCGAGTATTAACAAGATGACAGCTTCTGAGGATGACAATCTCAGGCTTTCTCCTGGTGCCATATTGGAAGACCGTGCTTCCTCACAGTTGTTCCATCACGTGATTTAGTTGTTAAACAAACACACTGGTATCGAACAGGTTTAAAGCTTGTTGTGGCATCAGAACCTCTCATGCGAACTATATTACCTTTCGGCTGTGTTAGGGAGGGGACATCGCTGAATAAGCTATCAACTTCAGTGCAATTATGCTCCCGGCTATAACTTAGTTGCAAGCGGCTTGCAACCGCCATACTGTCCAGTAGGATGTCTCAAATCCAGAAGAGCGGCTTTCACAAGTGTCCTAGCAGCTAACCATTTTAACAAAGTTACTAGGGGGTAAATGGTCACAACTGCAGTCAAAAGCTCGCCATTGAATTAGGTCGCGCGGCACCGCTTGGTGAGAGTGTCTGCTGTTAAAACCAACAGTTTGGAACGCGCGCTGGTCATTTTGCTCAGCCTCGTTCTTTTCGAGAAGGTCAAGCCCAGACGGGAAACGACCGAGCTAGTTAGTGATGGCGGCGACCACCGCTGGCCAACACTTACATGGCTTGTTTTCTGAATTCGACCATTCAACGTCCCTCAGTTTTCTCACTGATACGGGTGCCGAAGTTCGGGTTATTGTACCCAGTGGTGACAAACGTAACCCAAAACCGGTAACGCATAATCTACAGAACGCTCACCACACTGCAATTCCGATTTACGGGGAGACACCACTCATTCTCGACCACAGCCTGTTTCCTTTACCTCTGACGGTTACGGGTGTATATACACAGCACCCAATTATTGTCGATGATTTTCCCACCTTATTTAGACTCGTGATGGATGTAAGAGATCGGAAACTGCTGAATTTGTCAAACCGATTAGCTCATTGAAATTAAGACCAGCATCACCGGCCACAGTTTAGCAACTCTGCTCTAACGGTTCCCATGACTTGTCAACCCACCAGACTCACTGTTACAAATGAAACACGACTTTCCCCTCATTACCCCCAATGTACCACCCATCGTTACTGGCCCCCGGCGGTCGCCATCGGGGAAATCCAAAATCGCCAGAGGTGACTTCGAGAATCCCCACGACTCGGCATTACCGACCCACCAGTAACACCTTGGCTTCAGCATTGTTTAGAATACTTGAAGCCTTACTGGGCTAATAGCGTACCTGTGGTGATGATCATGTTCTAAAAGCCGCAACTGTTTCTCACAAATTACCTATTCCACGTATCCATCAATTTTTTTTATAGATATACACGGTGAAACCCTCTTATGAAAGCTTGATATGGGTCAGACATAACACCAGATCTTTGAGGCCCCGGAAGACGTTGCGGAGATAGATATCACCACCCCACTTGGACTATGTGAGTTTGACTGCATGTTACTTGGTCCGCGAAACGCAGCTCAAACCTTTCATAAGTTCATGAATCAGGTTGTTCATGGTCTACACATTGTGTTCGCCTGTCGATGATATCCTGCTGACGAACGGGGACGCACAGCCACAGCTTTCAAATCTCCGTGCACTTTTGGAATATATCGATCAGTACGACATTAATTGTAAACCTGACAACGTGTTTTTGGGTGGACCATGCAGACTTTCAGGCGTCAACCCGCCCGTAATGACGTTCAGTTGGCGCCAGAGAAAACCGCTGCTCCCACTCTTCTCTTCGGGACAAATATATAGATTTTGTTTAGTGTTATGATGGTGTTTTGGTCAGAAAACTCGGTAATATCTGAAAATCCTTCAAATTCGCACTTTGGCCGAGAAAAATGTTTTTTGGTGGAGGCATCACTTTGGCCTTCGTAATCGATTGTGCATTCTGTAAATGCTTCCATCGAACTTTTCATGACGGTTAAATCAATTAGACTGAGCAGATACCGGTGTGAGCGAATACAGCGTGCTAGGAAGTTTAACACTGGTTAAGTCAACTAGACGGAGCAGCTATTAGTGTGAACGCATAGCTTAATCAACTAGAGGTGGCATAATTTCATAGATTCGACAATCCCATGTTCCCTTCAAACAGTGGCTATTCTGTTTCTTGGATGAATAAGTATTACGGGTGTGTACAGTGAGGGGTCAGAGTGTATTATACCACATAAAAATTTCTGTATGACACAAGGTGAACAGCAGGTTGACTGTCACGCTTTTCGTGTATCGTTTACGTCGAATGGTCTTGTGAAGGTTTGACTGAAATTGATGTTCGTTTCACCCGAATATGATTCGAAAGTACTTCTCAGCGAACAACGACAGATTTCGGTATTCTTTTTGTGAATCACCCTGTTTTCGGGTTATGCGAAGCTCAATGGTTTATTGTCCGGTTTTCATGGTGGGCTATTCCATCCAAAGCTATGTAGGCTCTCCATCTGTCGGGTGCTTTGATGTTTTTAGGCTGAAAGTGACAGATTTAAATGTTGTAGCCGGCCTACTCGGATATGGTCTCGAATGATGGGTAATGAGTTAGTGGTGGTGAGCGTTATGTTTCTTTTAAACACCCAGTCTACCACAACCGTGAATGCTTACTCTAGCGTATGACAAACGTATGGAAATATTGAACCGTTCCGGAAGGAGTAATGCCGTTTGCATGACTTACGATACAACAAATGGCGTCACGAGCAGTGCTCACTTCGATGAATGCACCTGCAACATTTTGGATAGATCCATCAATATTCCCAACCCCAGATTCGTGGATCACTTGGAAAAAGAAACTTACGGATTACCAGGATTTGCTCATGTGTTAAATCCGTCGTTGGACCTGACAGAGCCAACTAAACTAAAACTTCTTCGCAATCATTTGGGTACTGAAGGACAGAGACAGTTTGACATTCATTCTCTGAGTCATAAAACCACTCTAGAGGATGCCTTAAACACTATTGACAAAATACTAGGGGCCGTTACCAACGTATACGCCTCTAGATTTACTTTTTCCCGCATCAGTCAGCAAACTATACTTATAAGAGCCATTCGTCCGTGTGAGTATTCTAAAATACCGACTAAGAAACTGGAAGATGGCATGCTCATACAACAGTTTATCTTTGGAGTATGAAACGAAAAATTCGTGAATCTCTTTTGATTGAGGAAGGATCCAAATCATCTTGGGAGGAGGCCTCTGAAATGGCCCGTATTAAAGAGCAAGGTCGATCGCAATGTGAATTGTTCCCAAAGTTGCCACAGCCGGTATCAACGATCACGAATTTGAAGCCGTCAGCCACCTTTAAACCTCTCGGAAAATGTTTCCATTGTAAATCAACAACACATCGAGCAAATAATCTGAAATGACCAGCAAGAACTTCTAAATGTGCAAGTTGTTCCAAAATCGGTCATTTTGCAAAAGTCTGCCGTACGTGCACTAGAAGGAGATACTGTTACTGAGCCAGAAGAACTTTCTACCATAGAAACAATTTATGCCCTACGTTCTGATGTTACTGCTTCCAAGTCCGTTAAATGACCACGATTGCTACGTTCCAATTTTCGAACCATTTATTTTCTAACTTTGTCCTTAAAATTGCCACTTGAAATGGAACTAGACTCTGCATCTCCAATAACTATATTCCCTATTCATTTTATGAGTGTCATTTCAAATATCCACCTGTGTACCCAACAGTTTATAAATTTGGCAGCTACTCCAACGCACCCACAGAAATGAAAAGATTTATATTACTTCAACTGTGTGTTGAACCTTCTCCACCTGCTTCTGTTGCTGTGTATATATGCAACACTGACAGAAAACCATTGTTAAGTCGTAACGCAATAGTTGCTCTGAACCCGGTACCTTCTGTTGAACCTATGACAATAACTTTTTGTTGACGTGCCGTTGTTGCATCGTAAATACCCACAATTGTTTGCTGATTCCATTGATCGTGCAGTCAATATGGCTCGCCAAATTCGTTTAAAGTCGAATGCAAAACCGTCCTCCATATCACAGCCGCGACCGATACCTCTTGCAAAGCGGGATGCAGTTTCTGTCGCTATCAATTTGATGCTACAAAATGACATAATTGAACCAATAACCTGCTCGGTATGGGTACACCAATTAGTTGCGGTCTTTAAAAATGATGGTAGCGTTCGATTGTGCACAGATGTTTGAGCACTTAACGATCAAATTGTGGTTGAAAAATTCATTTTGCCTAATCAAAATGAACCGTTAATTAAACTTACCGGAGGAAATTTTTTATCAAAATTGGATATAAAAAGTGCTTTCTTTCATATGCAACTTACGGAAGATTCCAGACCTCTCACGGCGTTTATCACTATAAAAGGTCTGTTCCAGCACAAAGTTTCACCAGTGGGGTTAAGTTCGGCTCCATCAGCTCGGAAAGGATTTGACTCAGCCTTTATCTTCATGCCGGGGTTCTATTGTGTACATGGATGATGTGTTTTCGAAAAATTTAAAGAAGAACAGAATTTCAACATTCACTCTGTTTTAGACCGTCTTATTTAACTGAATTTGCGTTTGAACATGAAAAAGTGTGCATTCTCTGTGACTGAAATATTATTCCTCGGCCATATTATATCTGGTGAAGGAGTTCGTCCCATCGTGGAAAATACTGGCCATTGCGAATGCTCCAGAACCTACGAATCTACTGCAACTAAAACGTTACCTCGGACTCTGTTCATACTATTTAAGCCATCTTCCGAATTTTGCCACCGTGGTCGGGCCACTGTGATTATTACGAGATTTAATATTCCCTTTAATAGTCCGACACCCAGAGAGAAGCATTTTCACGCGTGAAACAGATGATTGTTTTCGTACCTGTTGTCAGTATCTTTGATGAATCCTGTAGTACGTTCGTTTCAGCAGATGCCCCCGATGTAGGTCTGGGAGCCGTTCTTTCTCAAGTTCAACGAGGACAGAAAAAGATTATTGCATACGCATCACGAACACCCTCTGGTACGGAACGTAAATATTCGGCCAGCGAAAAAGAAGCTTTAGCCTATGCCCGGGCCTGCGAGAAATGGCATAAGTACCTTTTCGGCAGACGCTTTACTATGAGAACTGATCATGCAGTATTAACAACACTTCTCAGTCAAGGAACTAAAGGTCATAGACCATTGAGAATCGGTCGGCGGTATGCCAGATTAATGAATTACGAAAATCAAGTAGCTGACGAACTTTTCGGATAACATTTATCTTTACAGGTTGGTACAGACGATATGCACGAATTTGGAATGGGGGCTGCCATTAGTGGTCTGGAAATTCATGCGGTTACCAAAATGCGTTTGCGAGAACATACGCAAATGAACGATGCACTCCAACAACTGAAACAATACATCTCTACCGGATGGCTTAATGTCAAAAATATTACGGACGAGCGAAAATGCTACTATCCCCTGCGACAAGAGCTTTCTGTGATAGACGAATGCATCATGCGTGGATCACGGTTCGTTCCACCATCTAGCTTAAGACGTAAGATTATGCTTTGTGCTCATGAGGGACATCCTAGAATCACAAGGAACCTTCGTTATGCTAGCGAGTGATACTAGTGGCCACGCAGGTCTTCGTCAATCGAGACCTTCGTTAGTGATTGCGCTTCTTGCCAACACGCTGATAAGTCAGCCAAACCTATAGTTACCCCTGTGCAGCCAGTGGAATGTCATATGCGCCCGTGGGCAAAGCTGGCTATCGATGTTATGGGACCTTTTGCGACAGCTCCTTCAAACAAACGAAACATACTGGTCGCCAATTGCTACTATAGTAAATGGCCTGGCACACATTTGTTGAGATGTCACGTCATCCTCAGTAATTCAGTGGATGAAGCACCCTATTGCTCGCTTCGGGATTCCTGAAGAGAGTGTCACCGAAAATGGATGCTAATTTGTCAGTTATGAGTTCAAAGAATTTTTACGTCGGCAGGGAATAAAACATTCACGGACTGTTCTTTAGAATCCTCCAAGTAATGGTGTGGTGGAACGTCTGAATCGTTCTCTGAAGGAGTGTATACAGGCATTACAGTTACAAGGAGAGACGTGGGAGGATTCCGTGCGTCAAGCGTTACTCACTCATCGCACCAGCTACCACAGAGCGACCGGAGAAAAGGCCGCCGAACTTATGCTCGGTAGAGCTCTAAGCACGAAACTCGACGCGGCTTATCAACCTGCAAATGAAGACAAACCCACTGAGCTGCTCCGGAGAGAAACTTACCAAAAGACCTATGCCAGGTCAATAAAACATCTGGCACCCGGAACATTTGATCGCTTAAAGAATCAGTCGCACAACAAAGGACAAATAAGCTTTTCAACTCTGGTCTCCATAAAGCGTACTCTCGGACCCAGTACATACGAGTTGGATAATTGTAATGTGCAACGGATTGGAGGCACTGGGGAACAGCGTTTCTCTGAAGGACGAGGGCCAAGCTCGAATCTGGAATGGTAACAAAAACCGACAAGCATGAGCCAAAGGCCCAGTAAGTCATGCGTACAACTTACACAGTGGAAAACTCAAATGGCGTCAATCACACGACAGCGAACTGTATTACATAATAACAAGAAAGTAAGCCAACGTCAATTATTTGCTGAACGATTGACCCAGGGAGTCAACTTACCTTCACGTACAGAGCAACCCGTTGGAAACCCTCCAAATCCTCGTCGCTCATCACGGGCTCCGAATTCGGTCGACCGTTTTATCTACGCCTAATTCGAGGCTGAACGAAAGGGAGTAATGTTGTATGTGTGTACATTCATTGCATTCACCTCGTATCTGATTGGCTACTCACACACTCGCGGGATACATCGCGATTATGATTGGTTTAACTCCAACTCGTTCACTGGTTTAATGTCACGTGTTACATCTTCAGGTCAGATTGCATACATGCCGTTTACGCTCGTTACGATTACATTGCGTTCTGATTTATGATACAACACTGCTTCAACCTGATTCACCTGAAGTATGAATAACTTCTGAGTACGCAGTACAGTTTCACACAAGTAGCTTGTCCACCCGATTGACTTAGGCTATCAACAACGTTTCACGATACAGGATGCGATCGCATTAGTGGCTAATTCAACATGATTCACGTAAGCTATGAAGAACGTCTGGAGATGCAGTATAGGTTTACACTAGTAGATGCTTAAACCTTCTTCAATTAAGCCATAAACAACGCCTGTGTATACAGTATACGTTCCCACTGGTAGCCGTTCCACCCGATTGACTTAAGTTATGATTAGCGTCTGAGAATACAGCGTATGTTCACACTGGTAGCTACTCCTTCCGAACCACTGTTACAATGAACAATTTGGAGAACGAACACATGCGGGAAGTGATGAAAAACCTGTATTTGAGGCGTCTCGGGTACATGGTACTCACCATCTCTGATTCCGTTGATTGTCATATTGGTTGGATATTTTTTTGCACCGCGATAGATACTTGGCTTCTAAACATCATAGTGTGCTGGCTGAGAGGTATACCTCCCAGTGATCGGCAGGTAGCTTGATTTCATTCAATTTTGTATATTCTTCCGTATGAACAGCACGCGACCTCGATCTAGTTAGAAACAATGCAGTATAAGGAATAGAATTTACTTCTGAAGATTCTCGATGACAGAGTGGAATATAATACCCTCATTTTACGGCGTTTTATATGCACCAAAGGTGGAAACAAACAAATGATAGCGTCATTTCCAACCGTTTTTAAGAGCAACGTTTCATCAACCAGTATCTACGTAAAAACGTGCAAGCAAAGAGAAATAGTATAAATGTCGAATAGACAAAGGAGCTGGAAATGTTGTCATATATGTTTAACTATCAAATGTATTAGTGTTCTTGTTGAAATGCAATGTCAACACTGTATGGTCGCATATTTCCATTTCGACCATATCCTCAAAACGCCGCAATATGAAACACTGTCAAGCTATAGGATGACGTACTTCATCTTGAAAATTGCAATGAGCACATTTACAAGATTTGAAAGAGTGAGCTAACGCCAATAACGGGTTGTTTTCGCCAAAATGGTGGAAAACATTTTCATCACCAAGCTAATACTTTTGGGACTTATTCGATGTATTCTAATTTTTCCATTAACGCTGCTTATTTAAAATTAGTGTATTGTACGTACTAAGCTTGAAATTCCGATTCTAAAATTTTAAAAATTATGTTAAAACAAAGTGATTCGCGCCAAAAGGACCGTTTTGCCTTTTGAATGACCTTCAAGCCGAATCACTCGAAACGGTTGATTGCCGTGAGTAATGACTGAAATCGTCGAAAGTTTACAAGTGAATGCTTCTATCAAAATTACCGTTTTTTAATCGCTACATAGCTCTCCTCGAGATGTCTAGTAAGCATCACACAGGCCTTCGTTATTCCAGTAGGACAGAGGGAAATTATAGATATCACATCTTTCTGGCTGACCACAGTTATAGGGTGATACATATGAAGGATAGTGTCATGCGATAGGGAGTGTCAAAGTTCGATGGAGGGTCGCTAAAAAATAAATATTGCGCTGGGTGGATTCCTTTGTTTTTCTTATTTAGTATTCGGTGCGTTTCTTCGCTGTCGCATCGGGCCTTCCAACGCTGAAAACTCTTGAGAGATAATGCGGTTGGGTTTGTACAATGCTGTTCGATAGGTAGCTGGAGTTGCCTCTTCACGCAGCATTTTCGGATAATATGGCAAGGAGAAAACACTTCGAAGTACCCGCACGACAGTCAGAAAGGAATGACTCACTGTGTTAACGTATCCGGTCGACTAAATAATTTCATAACTGACGACTTCACACACCTTGCGATTTTTAAATGTGACTGACTTTGGTTTGCTCTTCTTCTTGTGCTCCTGTCCGAAGCCTACAGATTCAAGAAGGAAGTGGATTAGCATACCAACAAACCTGGTCCAAAACAAAGGCTTCTGGGTTGGGGACCCTGTAACACATCGGATAACTGCGAGGGCATGAATGTCAAAACAAACAATTTTTGTTGTTGTTCGTATGAATGTGCGTATGTTGTAACAAAAAGCATCATTTTTAAAATTAAGAAACGTTTTCATACACTGCAAAACATACTGGCCTGCGAAACTCCCTACCAAGACGCTCATGCTCAGAGGTAGAGGGAACAGGGCTTGTGGTCGCGGGAGTTGCAGGGGTTTCCAGGGACGGGACACTTTTTCCTGACACTACAGGGTCAGGTGTGCCCTAGGAAGTGTCGCAGAGAACTGTATCCTCTGACGATGTCAGAGTTACGGGTTAGATTTTGAGAGTGCTCTTTTGGAGAAGATGCTCGATCTCAGGTTCAGTGGCTTGCGCGGCAGCCATGGCTGTCAAGTCAATGCCATTGTCAGCAGATGCGCTGAGGTTATGGACGCGTGAACGAGCACCCGCAACAGCGTTTCCAGTACCTGAGACATGTTGTATATCAGTCGTAAAGTGAGAGATATAGTTCAGATGCCTAACTTTCCTTGGTGAATGCTTGTCGAATGAAGCGGCTAAACAATAGATTGACGGGTCGTGGTAAATGTAAAACGTGAGTTCTGCTTCCTACCGAATGCTGAAAGGGGCGGATGCCTAAGCAGATTACCACTAACTCTCGAACAACCGTGCCGCAGCGGGATTCCTTGGGTTGTAAACGTTTAGAGAAGAAAGCTAAAAGTGGCCATAGCTTTCCAACAAGTTGCTGTAGCGCAGCACCAACAGCTGTGTCAGACGCGTCGGTTATGATCGACAATGGTGCGTTCGGGTCAGGATGAGCAAGGAGAGCTTAGTCGGCGACCCCATCCTTGAGTTCAGTGAACGCAGTGCGTGCAGCTACGGTAAACTGGAATTTGCGTTCACCTCCACAAAGAAGATCAGACACTGACTACATGATATGTACGAGGTTTGAAACGCCGGTAGCAGTCCACCAGACCATTAAAACGACGAGGTTGTCTAAGGGAACTTGACCCGGGGTATTCACGGATGGCTTTCACTTTATCCGTGAGTGCGGCGATTCCCTTTTCTGGGATCTTTCTACCCAGAATTTCTATTGTAGCCTTACCTAGTTCGCACTTGGTGGAATTTGTTGTGACGCCGTGTTGGGTGCGAAGATGCGTAAGGTGTTCTTCGTGGGAAGAGCCAGCAAATAAAATATCATCTAGATTAGGGTAAACAAAGTCCAAGCCGAGAGTCACTTCATGAATGAAGCGTTGGAAAGTTTAAGCTGCGCCGCTCACACCAAACGACATTCGGAAAAACTTGAAAAGGCCGGATGGAGTTATTACTGCGGCTTTAGGGATAACGTCTTTGGCTACGGGAACTTGGTGATAAGCTCGTACTAGGTCTACCTTGCTGAATACGGTTTTTCCATGTACGCAATTATTCAAATCCTGCATGTGCGAAATTGGGTATCTATCAAGGGCTCCTGCTTTGTTGGGCCCGCGGTAATCACCCCATGGGAACCAATCACCTGACTTCTTGGGGACCATATGCAGCGGTGAAGCCTACGGACTCTTGGAAGGGCGCAGTTTCCCGAGTTCGAGCATGTGCTCGAACTCTGCCTTGGCGAGTTTTAGTTTGACGGGAGCCAACCGGCGAGGCCGTGTTGAGACGGGGGTCCCTTAGTGCGGATGTGATGTGTGACATTAGAGGTCGCTGGTGGATTATCGTCCGAGGTGCGAACGAGCTGCGGTAACTCAGTGAAGAGATCCATGAATTGCCCACGGGCGGCGGGATGGGCATATACGGGTGTTATGGCTGCAACAGTTGTGTGAGTGCCTTGTATGCCTAGCTTAGTGCTAGAATCGATTAACAGACCGCGTCTCGCATCGACCAGAAGGTTAAAATGCCGGAGAAGATCGATGCCGATAATGGCAAAAGGTACCGCGGCAATTGTAAACACCCAGGGTAATGTCCGCCGGAGGCCTAAATTAAGAGTTAAAGAACGCTGCCCATATGTGATGTAGGAATGCCATTTGCAGCACGGAGCTGTGGGCTATATTGGCTAGGCGCCTCATTTTTGTAGACGAAAACACGCTAACTTACACCTCGGTATTAACCAGGAAAGTGAGTCCGGTGTCTATATCCCGTACAAAAACGAGGCAACTGAGACAGTCAGCGGAGACTGCATTGGTTATCATGAAAGTTCGGCTGGTGATTTTGCATCACCTTGATGATACACAGGTGCAGGGTTTGGTGCAATACTTGGCTGCGTTACCAATGCGTTCGTGGTACCAACAACAGTCAGCATTGACTGCGGTTTATGTCACCTGGGTGACATATCAGGTCGACAATCTGAGGAAAGGTTAAGAGTAATTTTGTTCAAATCATGCCACAACCTGTGAGTTTTCCTCTTGGAGCCTTAATGTCTGTTGGATTACGTTTTGTGGTGATCACATTGTCGAAACCGCGCGTGTCTATTGTAAGACGTGGATTAGGCTATGGTACACTCAAGCAACCTAGTAGTACTTGAAATCGCTCCACTACCTAATCAATAATTTTTGCTGTCTCGGCGTAAGTTTGCGAACGAGCAAATGAAACTATTGCCTGCGTTGCCTCTGAAAATTTGCTGAGCCAGAGTTCCCTGACGAGGGACCCGTTCATGTGAGAGTTGCCGATGATTTGCTGCATTTCTATTAGCAACCTTGAGGGGCGTCTGCTGCCTAGTTTTAAGTTGTGAAAAGTTTGGTGCACTCGATCTTTTCAAAGGTTGTTACTCGATTAATGACTGCCTTTATTCCGACATATCCTGCAACCGCGCAATACAGGGGTCATGAGCTGGTACAGTTTTCTAGTCAGCTACACTCCACCCCACTCCTGAGTAGAAGGTCATCTTGTGGTGTAACAGAATTGCTGAACCCATAAGACCTTAAATACGCTTCTCACGGTACCAAAATATAACCCCCAAATTATGTACCATCGGGGCAACAAAAGAAGGGTTGCAGGGTTAAGTTGGGTACTACTGGTCGACTTTTGTCTGTGTCTGAGATGGAATCAATCTTACGGAGGTCCACTTAGACCAACGTGAATTACCTGTGACCCGTTCCCTTTTTACCTTTCTGTTGCCATATAACGGGTAAATGGAGAAGCACTCGAGTAGGAAAATCTCCTCAGTTTATTCAGGTTGCCCTGCATTGGTAAGGTAAGATGTTGGCTGGACACGTCTGTGACCGCACACCTGAGGTTGTGGATTGTTTTGTTGTTCACAAGGTTGAAGAGTATGGGTTTGCAGTTAAAGTGTTGGTTGATGCCTCTTTATATGCGTTTTCCACTACCTCCCTATTAGCACAGTGGAACACAGCCGTTCCCTAGGTGATTTTTAGTGTTTCCACTGGATCATTCACCGAAATGTTGTGGATGTAATTTTGCGTATAATTTTGCGGGTACTACTGCCAAGACAAATAAAACAAGCTGTTTTCCCCTTGAAAAACGCGTTGGTATGCCTACGGTGCTGATGCCGAACTTGTTTAATCGAACCACAGCATGATAATTTTGGGTACGTTGAGTGAATATTTTCAGCCATTTTGCTTTCTTTGTTGCGTGAGAAATGAACGGTGAAGGGCTAAAAATGCCGCGGGATAATTCGCGTACTCACATTTATCGTTTGACTGAACAAGCCTGCCGTTCTAGAGGCAGTTCTGAGTCAAAGACAGCTAGTGTTGTTGAGAAGGTGCTGACAAACCCTCTCGTTCTGCGACATTATTTAAGTAAGTAATGCTTATGATGTCCGTCAAAGATTGCAGACGACATTTCCCATGGAACCATTCCATGATTCGTGGAAAGTGTTGAGGTAGTTCCACCTGCAGATGCAAGATTCGCTGGTTCAGTTCTGCAGTCTTCAACTTATGCGGTCGCTCCGGCAATCATGACAAGAAATACCCTAATGGTGGAGGATGCATGTAGGTAACCCTGTCATTAAACACTGTCACAATAGTTATTGCAAACAACAGCGTCGTCAGTGCCAGCAATGAGAAGAGGACACCCACAGAAATTGTTTGCCCGATTGTTGTTGAGACTCGTTTGTCTCTGAAAACCATCGGCGTCATGGCGAGCACTTGAGGTAAGTGGTGCCTGAGTTGCCGTTGGATGCACATACTTTATTAAGATCACTATGGCTGCATGATTCTTCGTTCATCGAGGGTGGGGAGTATGTTCACTTCTGCCCGAATGATTGTATAAACCATGCTGTGTGGGCGATGGACGGAAGACTTGAAAGCTTTTCGGCTTCAACTGCATATCGAAAGCCTGACCCCTTTCGGCAGTTTCAACACGTTTACAACTGTGGCTTATCCTGGAAAGGTTGATAGCCCCGTCGATATCTATGTTTGTCGTGGATGTATTCGTGAATATGGCGGAATATCTTGGGAGCATAACGGAATATTTGTCGACTCTGCTGAAGAATGACTTATTGGAGTCAACGTATGGCCGTCATTTGTAGGTTGTTTTGAATTGCGTAGGTGTTGATGCACTTGCAAGATCTTTTGTTCGTCAAATAAAAACCCTACTTCCGATCAATTTGCAAATACTTTACAACTCCGAGAGTGTACGTAACCGGGAAATAGTGTTCGAAACAAACAGACGTCACTTACGAAAGTACACCGACTTCAGATCCCAACGCCAACAAGAACACCACTTTGGTCAGTACTTTTTCAGAAGGTTACGCGTCGATATGATAGCCTGTTATCTGTCCGGCTACATTCATACTGTGTGCCTAGAGATGATGAGACGTCTAATGAACCTGTGGAGAGCAGGTCCAACGGGAAAAATAATTCGATTTGGATAATCGAAATTGAATCTGCCGAATAGTAGAATGATGAAACTTAGAGGTACCTTGACCGTGGAGTCAGCTTGAGTCGCACATGAGAAATTTACGCGGATTCATGTTATCACCAAATGTGTCTGTCGCATAAAGTTTTCGACGCATACTAGGCAGAATGCAGGCAAGGCTGCCAAACGACAGTGGGGTAATGGATGATGCTTGGGCATCATTCGTTCAAATTGCAGCGAACAGAGCGTCATTTCTTAAACAAAGGCGTTATAAACAGCGATGTCAAGCCTAACAACCTATTGTTAGTGGTTGGATTACTGACAATGATGTTGCTGGGAGACGTATTCGCGGACAACATTTTGACACGTGTTGCGATTTTTCTAAAAAAATGGTGCCATCTATCAGATAGCACATTTCCCACCGCTCCTATATGTACACATTCATTTGTCCGGTGAACCGTAAAAGAGCTCAGTGTGAAGGGTTACTGGTACTACTTGCAGGTAATTTTGTATTCCAACCTATCACGCACATCTGGAAGCTTTTGAAAATTAAATGCTACCTAATGCCGTACCGTTTTTATTACCATTTACTTGACATTTTCCCCAATCAACAACTCCGTTTTCAGGTGTATCCTGTCGTTGAGTTTGAGGACGAGAGCGTGGGAATTTTGCATAAGTCGTGGATAAAGCAACCACGATTTGCACTTTGGCCAGGACTAGAATCGACGAAGCACCACAGCTTGTCGCAATATGGTATGACAGCGCCGACTGGTTCGAAGCTTTACCAGGTCAAAATGCATCGTGCAACAGACATCCATTTTACATTCTCCTCTTATTTTCCAGATGACTTGCACTTGGCACATTTGTACCAACGGATTCTAGTGTAGTTATCAGACATACCATCGTCTGATACCACGGATGTAATGGATCATGGTGGCAAACGCAAAAGGTAAGATGAACCCACACATTGTAACGCTTACTGACGACCAATAGTCCGTTCGAACTTTACTTGTGAAGTCGAGGAGAAATGGAAACCGACGGTGTATCTGACTGAAGTTAATAATTCTTCTCCCATTACCCATTACCAACTGCTGATATAGCAAAACCATCAACTGGAGAGGAGTCAGCAAATATGTGTTAACTGCCTCCATGTATTTGGCTACAGATATTCAAGAATTCAGCGATTGATAGGCGGGATCGAGGCAGAGACCAAGGGTCCCGGATCCAGTCGGTTTTTCTTGTTCAGTGTCAAACAGGCGTCTGCTGTTCTGAAAAGCATTCACTGAAAACAGGGTGTAGCAACGCTCTTGGGAATTACAATGAATATCATAAAACAGACTAAGATTACTCGCATGAAAGGATTTTTGAAAAATGAGAGTCAAGTGTTGTTTTAAATCGGTCGCTAGAAGCGCTACTGAGGACCTCAGCAGGATGACTGTTCCAGGAGTTAACAACCCTGTATGGAAAAACTGCTGCCTAGGAAAGGTCCAACGACGATGCTTGAAAGGCTTCTTCTTATGTCCTCGCCGACCGTCGTCAATTGCTACAGTGAAGAAATGATCACCAAAGCTTACTCTAAAGAGGAAGTGTGCGAAAATTGAACCACTGCGGAGGCGTCGAAATTCAAGGGGGTGTAGATCAAGAATTTCAAGTCGTGACTCATGCGCGACACTTCTTAGGCCCGTGAATAGTTTGGTAGTTACGCGCTGGACACGATCAACGGCTGATATGTCTTTCTTCAGACCGGTATACACGACCTGATTGACATAATCGGGGAGCGGCCTCGTAAAGCGTTCGGAACGCTCCCTTGTCTATGCGGAGGGAAGTGCGCTTAATCATCCTAAGAGCTGCAAACCCTTTTTTCGCTGCCATCTGGTGGTGATGCGCTAAAAGATCAGTTAGACAACAACCAGATACCCAGATCTTTATTCAGGTCGATTTTCATGGTATCTATTGTGCCGAACGCACTATACACCACGAAGGCGTTGCCAGAGTCTCCAACGAGCGACATATGTGCGCACTTATTGTCATTTAGTGGGAGGCTCCAATCGTACGACCAAGGCTTAATCGCGTCAAGATCAATCTGTAGTGCACTGTGATCAGTGGCTTTCCAGATGTTTAAGTCATCGGCGTATAGGAGGGCGTTGCTGAAAATACTATCCGAAAGGTCGTTGTTGTGGATCAGAAATAACCGGGGACCTAACACTGACCCTTCAGGAACTGCCAGGGAAATGAAAGAGGGATATGAAAGGTGTGATCCGGTTTTAACTGTAAACGTTCTTTTATCAAGGAAAGGGACAATCCAGCGAAGAGCATCTCTTTGAATACCATAAGCTTCCAGTTTGTGTGTCAAGGGACCGTGTGGGACACGGTTGAAGGCCTTGGCAAAGTCAACGAAGATAGCATCTGAGATGATGCCATTGTCTTCGGCATCCGTCAGACTATCCATGAAACTAAGCATATTAGTTATGCATGACCGGTTAGGAAGGAAGCCATGCTGAGTAGAAGAAAACGGACGGTTGGATAATAAGTGATTGAGGATGGCACGCTTTAATAAGCGCTTCATTATCTTCCATGGAATGGTATTAAGCCTGACTAGCCGATAGCTAACCGCAGAGTGCCGGTCACCAGCTTTAAATATGGGCGCGGCCGTCGCCAATTTCCATGCACTAGGGAGAATGCCAGTCTAGAGTGTCTGTTTAAACAGCTTATAAAAGAATTCTACCAGACCAGCAGCTCCTTTTTTGAGAATTCTGGGATGGATCTTGTCGGTACCCATTGAACTGTACGAATTCACTTTAAATAAATGGCTCTCAAAATCCGGTACAGAAAACTCGGCGGTGACGAGTGGCTGCCGGAAATTCTGGAGCTTAAAGATAGAGTGCCTGTCCGGCGATGCGACGCTGTATACTGCCGTGTGGTATTCTATGAATAATTCGGCCATAACTAGGGAATCAAATGAAGTCTTCCCATCAGGCAGTCGTAGAGAAAGAGCCGAGGGTTCATTCTTTCTTAGTCGACGCATGCGCTTAAATAAGACGTTTATGTTCCCGTGAGCGCTGAGGATGACCTTCTCCTGTACGAGTTTGGAGGGCTCGCGAATTTCCCGTTTACATCTATTTCGAACAAAATGGAACGCTCTTAGGTCTTCCGAGATTCCCGTGAGCTCATGATTCGCGGATAAATTGGAAAATTCATCGAGGAGACGACGTAATCTGCGCCGAAGAGTTGGCCGATAACAGAAAGAGCACAGTTGACGTGGCACAAATAAGTTGTCCGCTTCATCAGTTGCGCTTTGAAGTGCACGGTAGTTCTGGTCCACGAAGTTACATTCGAAAAGGGCAATTATCCGTTTTAATTGATTCGGCTTGAAGGTCGTTCAAAAGGCAAAACGGTCCTTTTGGCGCGAATCACTTTGTTTTAACATAATTTTTAAAATTTTAGAATCGGAATTTCAAGCTTAGTACGTACAATACACTAAGTTTAAATAAGCAGCGTTAATGGAAAAATTAGAATACATCGAATAAGTCCCAAAAGTATTAGCTTGGTGATGAAAATGTTTTCCACCATTTTGGCGAAAACAACCCGTTATTGGCGTTAGCTCACTCTTTCAAATCTTGTAAATGTGCTCATTGCAATTTTCAAGATGAAGTACGTCATCCTATAGCTTGACAGTGTTTCACATTGCGGCGTTTTGAGGATATGGTCGAAATGGAAATATGCGACCATACAGTGTTGACATTGCATTTCAACAAGAACACTAATACATTTGATAGTTAAACATATATGACAACATTTCCAGCTCCTTTGTCTATTCGACATTTATACTATTTCTCTTTGCTTGCACGTTTTTACGTAGATACTGGTTGATGAAACGTTGCTCTTAAAAACGGTTGGAAATGACGCTATCATTTGTTTGTTTCCACCTTTGGTGCATATAAAACGCCGTAAAATGAGGGTATTATATTCCACTCTGTCATCGAGAATCTTCAGAAGTAAATTCTATTCCTTATACTGCATTGTTTCTAACTAGATCGAGGTCGCGTGCTGTTCATACGGAAGAATATACAAAATTGAATGAAATCAAGCTACCTGCCGATCACTGGGAGGTATACCTCTCAGCCAGCACACTATGATGTTTAGAAGCCAAGTATCTATCGCGGTGCAAAAAAATATCCAACCAATATGACAATCAACGGAATCAGAGATGGTGAGTACCATGTACCCGAGACGCCTCAAATACAGGTTTTTCATCACTTCCCGCATGTGTTCGTTCTCCAAATTGTTCATTGTAACAGTGGTTCGGAAGGAGTAGCTACCAGTGTGAACATACGCTGTATTCTCAGACGCTAATCATAACTTAAGTCAATCGGGTGGAACGGCTACCAGTGGGAACGTATACTGTATACACAGGCGTTGTTTATGGCTTAATTGAAGAAGGTTTAAGCATCTACTAGTGTAAACCTATACTGCATCTCCAGACGTTCTTCATAGCTTACGTGAATCATGTTGAATTAGCCACTAATGCGATCGCATCCTGTATCGTGAAACGTTGTTGATAGCCTAAGTCAATCGGGTGGACAAGCTACTTGTGTGAAACTGTACTGCGTACTCAGAAGTTATTCATACTTCAGGTGAATCAGGTTGAAGCAGTGTTGTATCATAAATCAGAACGCAATGTAATCGTAACGAGCGTAAACGGCATGTATGCAATCTGACCTGAAGATGTAACACGTGACATTAAACCAGTGAACGAGTTGGAGTTAAACCAATCATAATCGCGATGTATCCCGCGAGTGTGTGAGTAGCCAATCAGATACGAGGTGAATGCAATGAATGTACACACATACAACATTACTCCCTTTCGTTCAGCCTCGAATTAGGCGTAGATAAAACGGTCGACCGAATTCGGAGCCCGTGATGAGCGACGAGGATTTGGAGGGTTTCCAACGGGTTGCTCTGTACGTGAAGGTAAGTTGACTCCCTGGGTCAATCGTTCAGCAAATAATTGACGTTGGCTTACTTTCTTGTTATTATGTAATACAGTTCGCTGTCGTGTGATTGACGCCATTTGAGTTTTCCACTGTGTAAGTTGTACGCATGACTTACTGGGCCTTTGGCTCATGCTTGTCGGTTTTTGTTACCATTCCAGATTCGAGCTTGGCCCTCGTCCTTCAGAGAAACGCTGTTCCCCAGTGCCTCCAATCCGTTGCACATTACAATTATCCAACTCGTATGTACTGGGTCCGAGAGTACGCTTTATGGAGACCAGAGTTGAAAAGCTTATTTGTCCTTTGTTGTGCGACTGATTCTTTAAGCGATCAAATGTTCCGGGTGCCAGATATTTTATTGACCTGGCATAAGTCTTTTGGTAAGTTTCTCTCCGGAGCAGCTCAGTGGGTTTGTCTTCATTTGCAGGTTGATAAGCCGCGTCGAGTTTCGTGCTTAGAGCTCTACCGAGCATAAGTTCGGCGGCCTTTTCTCCGGTCGCTCTGTGGTAGCTGGTGCGATGAGTGAGTAACGCTTGACGCACGGAATCCTCCCACGTCTCTCCTTGTAACTGTAATGCCTGTATACACTCCTTCAGAGAACGATTCAGACGTTCCACCACACCATTACTTGGAGGATTCTAAAGAACAGTCCGTGAATGTTTTATTCCCTGCCGACGTAAAAATTCTTTGAACTCATAACTGACAAATTAGCATCCATTTTCGGTGACACTCTCTTCAGGAATCCCGAAGCGAGCAATAGGGTGCTTCATCCACTGAATTACTGAGGATGACGTGACATCTCAACAAATGTGTGCCAGGCCATTTACTATAGTAGCAATTGGCGACCAGTATGTTTCGTTTGTTTGAAGGAGCTGTCGCAAAAGGTCCCATAACATCGATAGCCAGCTTTGCCCACGGGCGCATATGACATTCCACTGGCTGCACAGGGGTAACTATAGGTTTGGCTGACTTATCAGCGTGTTGGCAAGAAGCGCAATCACTAACGAAGGTCTCGATTGACGAAGACCTGCGTGGCCACTAGTATCACTCGCTAGCATAACGAAGGTTCCTTGTGATTCTAGGATGTCCCTCATGAGCACAAAGCATAATCTTACGTCTTAAGCTAGATGGTGGAACGAACCGTGATCCACGCATGATGCATTCGTCTATCACAGAAAGCTCTTGTCGCAGGGGATAGTAGCA
>JTDE01000037.1:0-30026 GCA_014338405.1 Paragonimus skrjabini miyazakii
AAACGCTTTTAATTCTCATGCCACCGAATGAAGCATTTCGAGATGAACATTTCTTGTCATATCAGAACACAGTCATACAGACTAACTGCACTCGTAGTTTGTTGTAGTCAAACGTTGTTCTATCAATTCAGCATGATATTGATGATCCGGGTTGGTCATACTGATCAGTGAGAACCACACGATTTAAACCATTCACCAAGAAACTGGACAACCTAAATCTCAGTCACCAAATATGTTTGAAAACCTGTGCATGACATTAGAGAACCACATGAAATCAACATAATACCTCAAGGCAGAGTGAAGATAGCTCACTGCTACTTCAGCCAAAGTTGCGATTCAAGTGCTACACAGTGGAATGTTTCTCACATCAGGTGAAAATGAACATAAAATTGATCGACAGCCGATTGTTTCGCCAACGCATAATCGACACACCATTACTTGCTTATCCCCACTATTGCTTCTTGTGTTTTCTAACATAAATACAATCGTCGTGTATTCAAAAGCCGTTCATTCACACCTTGGAATTACCATAGCCAAACAGACATCCAATCCACACGACAATTTGCACACTTCTCCTCCAACTCACCCGAATTAACACTGACCTTCTAAAGCCTACCTCGCTTGTAAGCATAACCACACCGAAGTCGTGTTTGTGTTTTATTCAATCGCTCTGCCCTCGTCAACAATGACTTTCCTTACTGTTACTTTATTTGGTATATAAATGTACCAGCCTGAGATAAGAATTTACGGGAAATAGTTCTATTCGCCGAAAAAATTGATTCAAGTTTCAACCTTATTTTACCAGTTGTTCGGGAAAAATACTCACTTCAACACTGTTAGCGACATCTACTTACGTTGTCCGTAATGGTTAATCTGCTTGACACATGATAATACACACTTTGTGAGCTGGTGACCAGGCCATCGTTACTGCCTGAACACGGTGTGTACCTGGTGCTCTTCCAGGAGAATACAACGTTCACTGACCAATCCGTGGCTGTCAACGTGGTCTCGAAATCGTGACATCGTGAGGTATGCGAACGACTCGAGTAGGATTGACAGTTAATTGGAAAGTGATCAGCGTCCAGTCAGCTGTTGGCATGTGCCAAGTCCAAACATTCGGAAACCGAATTTCCTAGACCGTTCATATTCCAGAAACAATACGAGTCGATTGATCATCTTGCTGGTGGAAGCTAGGTTGTGTACAACATTGTGTACACCGTTGTCGAAGTACACCGAGCACAACGGCGACGATCTACTAAACATTAGAGTGATCAGTTAGCACTAGACAACTTGTAACGATTACCCTACTTTTGAAGGTGATCACGTTACGTGTATCAGACAGCACATATTTGCAGAAACTGTGATCGTGGATTACAGATTATACGCCTAGATGTGATCTCACCAAATAAGAATAGGCAGGAACTGCAGCCTTTAATACATCCGACGCGCGTCCCTACAGCGCACAGTAGTTTATACGAGGTGTGTGAAATACTAACTTTATATGAACGTTGGGATGAAGCAACGCGAAAGGTGCTAACCAGATCCAGCGAACACTGTAACCCTGAGCAATTGAGGAGGCACATTGGCCTACAGCGCATGCATAAGGAAATAACGGCGTACCTTGAGCACATAACAAATATCAATAGTCGAAGAGGCCAGCTCCCACTGTGCTATCACATTTCCTCAGGTTAAGCGGACAATTACTCAACTGTACATAGTTACAAGCGTCAAATATGTTATGGAGAGCGGCTACTTGTCGATTGGCACAAGATACTAAAAAGTTACGAATAATTAGACGATCATTTTCGTTCACGGCAATCTAACGACATAAGAACAAAGGCATCATCACTTCATCTGCCCAAGTCAGCATAGCTCACAGTTTACGAGCGTTGGTAAAATTGTTACGAAAAGTTCCGAGTAGTCCAGTTATTGGGGTGAATACAAAACGGAAACTTCTCCAGACAACAGGCGGTTGTTTCATCACAATAGAGACCCACAAGAAAAATAATTGGTCGTCGAATATTAGAACGTGTTTTATTGGAATTATCAAGCAAGCGCGTTTATGGCAAATGGAAATTACATGGACACATATGACAGGAGATCATTGGGGCAAAGTATTGACCATGCATTTCATCTCAGGTTGAATGTCAGGCAATGGTTTGTTGAAAGTGTGGAGGTTGCATTTCGAGGAAAACAATATGAACACTTCGTTGCGCGTTACGCTTTGATGATGCGATACACACAGAGATTGCGAGCCCACACCATCGCTTTATCAAACCGAGTCCAGTTGCAAAGGCCGGCTGAATCATCGCCACAGACAATTCGTTTATAATTCAGATTTTTCAAGAATTGGTCCTGAAAACGATCAAGATGTTCGAAACTCAGTTATATGGAACATGCATCAAATTGCAACCACTCGAGTAATCAGTAACCGCGCAACTATAATCAAACATTCGGGGTGTTCGGTACTAGTGCATTTGACTTCGAAATCACGACCAGATGCATAAGGATGAATTCGACAATACAAATGCGTCACCTACCCTGGGTTACTGGTATGAATGTTAACCACCGAAGTTGAATATGTTGCAATAACGTAGTCAAGTGTGTATATGATCGAGTATTTAATACGACATGAACTCACCGAAGTTGTCGAATTGGCCCACAACAAGTGGTAGGATTTTTGTGGAGCAAGCTTTAAAAATTGTTCAGTCGTCAGTTTGATCAGGCTTCTGTAAACATTTTCAGATGCGAATGCTTGCAAAGTGGAAATGTATCCCGGGACATTAGAATGAACTTTAGGTTTGACGCTGTTGTAGCAGGGAATGACAAAATCAAGCACGCGCGTAATGTTTCCGGGCGCGTACATTCTTGCTAATTTCGTCAATTCTAACACCATATTTGCTCCCACGAGTTCGTTTCCAGTAGAGTCTGTTGCAACCTAAAATGATTAATATGGTCTATCAACCGATCTGGTCATTTCATGAGACTTACCACTGTAAACTGTGGCTCCACGTCCAGCCACGCATGATAGATATGGGTATAATATGCGAGTGTGGTCATACTAACATCGTGGACTTTTGGATCATGTTGCAAAGTTTGAGTAACGAAATAGGATATCAGTTTGTAGAATGGAACCTTAGATCTGGACATGATGGAAATGTTTTCAACAGCTTTCGTCATATTTTCTTTCAGGTTTGGATGTGAGCTCACATTCTGTAAACGCACTCCGGCAATAACAGCTACAACTGTCACCAACAATGAAATTATTATGAATAATAGATTATTCGATTTTGACATTCTAGGACGTTATTTATTGGGACTCTCGAACGGCTGCGTGTACTGAGTTTAATTTTAACGTGTCGCTAATATCTAGCTACCATTCGAATGCTTTTTTATACTTTTATGATGCTGTGAAAATCGTGTGCCCAAAATGTGTTAGGCGTGTTGGACGATGTTCTGTACGGTGATTGGTTACCCTAACACCGAAAATACCTCCTTTGGGTTTCCAAAGCAAACAAACCAATTGCCTTTTTTTGCACATTTCCGCGCCTCAGATGTACAATTGGCTAATCTTACTATACTATACTTCACTGCGCACCAACTATTTTGCTTCTATAGCCAGAATGCGAATCATTTGATATTTCGCCGGCATTGTCCTTGGTGAAGATATTCCTTCTTATAGTTGCCTTAAAATACCAGCCTACTTGAAAGGCTTCAGCAATTAGGTATGATTTTAAGAGGAAAAAACCGTAGTTCCAGAACGCTTACTGCGTTTCACATGTTGTAGCAGAAAATCTTCAAATCCATTTTAATAACGCTAAACTTCTACGTTAGGGAGCACATCAACTATACAAATTACATCATATGGTGATTTCACAAAAACCAGTATCAATTAAAATTTATAAAGGACCCAATTATGAAAAAGCTGGATTTCGGTTGGATTCGAACCGGCAACAAAAACTACATGCCCGAAAGCAGCAAAATTTCTATCAGTTGAGCTTCCAATCCACGCCGGAATATCAGAAATGTCACATTCGGACATGTTGTTTCTGTGGCTTGTTCTAATCCAGCCGAAGTCCAGACTTTTCGCAATTGGTTCTCTTTTAAATTATCAAAGCTGTCGTACTACTAATCATTATTATTAATAAAAATCTTTCTGACAGTTTCAACACCAGAGGCAAGGGAGAGCTTAGGTTCAGACCTTTCTACTGTATGAACGTTATTGATTATAAAAATGCATGAGTGGTAGGTTTTAGGGACACAGGTTTTGCTATCGTTCAAGAGCTGTGGGTTGTCAGTAACAATCATCAGCAACCAGATAGCTACGACTGAAATAAAATATCCAGTTCGAATATACCTACTAGTAATAAGTATGGTTTAGACCTTCCTGATTCAAGTAAGGAGAAACGGGTATTCTTTGTGAATTTAATTTGCCGAGGCCTAGTCAGTTATTTGGTGACAGGCTTCGCGAACTGATCTTATATACACGCAGTCAAAGAAATCACGGTACATATTCCACCCATATCCAGTTTACTAATTCTTCATTCATCGTGAGCCAATTTTTATCCCATGCCTTGTATTGCTATTCGGCCTAAAATAAAGGCCCACTTACTCCAATTCTCTCAGTGCAGTACACAGTGAATTGCACTTTTTAATCTCGGCATCGATCATCCGCTTGTTCCCGCGGTTATTTCTTCATTCGTTGATTCCCAAAACAACCGGTACAACTTAAATGATGACCTTTTTATCATGGTTAGCCATCAATCTGTGAGCTGTTTCTTGATTCATATGCAGTTCATAAGAAGTTATCACTACCAAATAGCCTGCGTATTGCTGACTGGCATATGCACGCTCAAGCACTCCGAGGTAGCTTGCGTACACGCATGATCTGCTGACATTTGTCCTCGGATGACTGAGTTTATTTGCACGTAGAAACAGTAGCTATGGATATCAGAGTATTCACTCGGGAGTTACATGATTGGATAGATAATATGATCAGATGTTTGGGGAAACTAACGATGTTTATTTCGCGCGCACTTATTCTTGAGAATTCGAAGTTCAGTAAACGGTATTTTGTGAACAGTCGACATTTTGAAGCTAAAATTTTTCAGTCAACTTTATCAGTGCGTTGAAGTGAAATAGTCACAACGTGGCTCTGACTGTTCCTTTATCCACGTTAGCACACAGACAATCATCTGAAGTTTATGACGACGAATATTGGTATAGTCATTTGAATAATTTTTATTCAAATTACTCAGCGTTTGTTAGTGGCGAAAATGTGTTCTGGGTTTATTGGAAATTCTTCATTTCTCATCCGTTTTCAAAAATATACTCAAATTGGCAAATTCTTGAGCCATAGGGTTACTAGAAAAGTGCCAACTTTGTAAATGAGTTATTTTTTATGATATACTTGGTGAAGATCGTCTTGGTGAATTTGTTGTTATAAAAAGTCTAAACCAAATAAATATTTAGTTGTAATCGTACGCTAACAAAGCAATAATATTTCGCTTGATTCAGAAGAACGAATGGAAGATGTTTTCTCCCGGAACGGTCGATAATCTGGTTTGTACATTTTTCTGTTTGCCCCGTCAGTCATAATGCATTGGAGAATAGTGGCTGCTTAAAGTAGACTAAATCAATATTGATCAAAGTAACACTTATACGTCCGTGGAAAAAGCAGGCTGGCAAAGGACGGAGATGCAAAGCGTAATTACCAAACTTATAGACCTGTAATATATAACTTGTATGTTTTATGTTTGCGACTGATAAGAGTAAACGAAATGTTAACATATCGCAACATGTTTTCTTTCTGCGCCGATGGATTTATTAAAGTTAACCCGTTTTTTCAATTCAATATTAACATGTTGGTACAGGAATTTTGCCACCGATCCATCTTGACTCATAAAAGTACGAACACCTCCCATGCATAGGTATTTCAAAGTTGCCTTCTGATTCTTTTTGTTTCAACCTATGTAATGGGGACACTTATATTGAACCTCAACAATCTAATAACTGGATATCTTCAACTGTGAGTATGTAGATTGTTCACTTTTTAACCATACAATTCGAAGTAATTAAGTATTAGTGAAGTCATTTATAGCTAAGTGTTAGATAGTCGTGCAACGGATGTCTGCAAACATGATTAACCGGACTATCGGAATAGCATTCAGTTGAATGGTTCAACCAATACAAGTTCATTTTTCATGTTTCATAGATTTACCATGCGGGCTTGATATACCACTAGCGAATAATAGCATTACTGTGACATTCTTATTTACCGATGTTGGGTAGGTCACAGTTGTCAGTAGATTTCTCAGAGTGTACAATGAAAATCATTGCAGACGGACCAAAACAATCCAAAAATCACCTTGTTTCAATATCATTATCTACGCAAAACAAAAATATTGACATTTCGACGGTAGGGCTTCCACTGTTATTTCCATCCTAAACTTTCTGGTTGTCATACCGTTTCTTTGTGGCGACTGACATAAACGTTCAAATGAATGTTTAGCTGGGTTGCTGCACAACAAACATTAAATAAGATAACACTGTCAACGAGTTTCATGAGGATAAAGCGCAAACTGAGTGCCTCGGTGATACTCAACACTGGTCATCAACAAGTGCTCGTTAGAATCACACGACATCATTGTGAACCAGCAAACGTGAAATCAAAGCATACAAACATTGGTGGAAACAAGCCAGTTGTGCAGGAAAATGTTCGGATGTACCTGCAACTCTAAATGTTGTGACACCGAAATCATCATTACGACGAAGCCTTCACAAAGGTGTTGTTTGCAGAGTGTTATCAGAACGACTTCAACATTATTGCTTGAGACAGTTATGATGATAAGAATCTTCATTGGTGTAATATAATTGATTACATAAATCCGGCAATTTCCGATTAGCTGTAAATCAACTTACAGTTTTCATTTTGCGCCATTAAGTACTCATTCGATTGCGTCTGTGTGTGAGCATCAAAGTGACTCCCTTTACAGTGTTGGTGATTGTTTTCGGGTGTCAAACAATACAGTAGATGCATTTTTCGGCGATATCTTTGCAAAGTGAACACATTTCTACCGTATTTACTTCAAGTGCAGACAGTTTTGTCTTCGGGACCTTAACCTGAACCACTCAAGTCATGCTTTACACGCAAATTCCTAAACAATAAATCGTTAATTAAGGCCATATCAGCATCCAGTTCATAGTAAAATGAGTTTCTTTTCTCTCATATCCATTACTATTGCATAAGTGTTTTTGGTGATTTGTTTTCAAGGCTGCCGTTTGATTCACCTCTGAATGTTGAAGATCACTGTGCTCGATTAACATCTTTGACTTAAATAGTGATGCCCCTTCTTTATTAGCACATGGGTTTTTCTGTTTCGTGCCAAATCCAACGTGTTAGAATGCATCTTATTGATTGCGACTACTTGTTCAGTTGCTTGTGCACACACGTTTCGAGTGTAGTAATATGAATCTAAATGTTCTAAATTACTTGGATTAATCCGTGAATTGCCGGCAGTTTCCGTAACGCAACCGTTGGATCCCTACGATGACATCCAACCACGTTGGTATCCTGTATGCTGCACTCCGATCTTCAGTACACTCAGCATTCCATAAAGGTAACAAGAGCTGTGCCGTAAACACAGTTTGTCAGCAAATGGCTGCAGGAAACATGATACCAGTCACAATTAGATTACAGCCTGTAGTGTTATATGCGGCATTTTCCATCGGTCTTCATCCCGTCAGTTAGTTTAGTCCAGAGAAAATCTTAGAGAAATCATCCTCATTGTTCCACGGTCATTGGTTCACTTAATTCATTACCAGTTCCCAGACTTTTCACATAATCAGAGTCCTCCTACCTTCTCTGATTATGCAGAATACATACATATAGTCCTTAACTCTGATTCTGAGTAGCTCAGACATTGTATTTCTGTACTGATCAAAGTTAGATGCTCAGTTTAATACGTAAGACGGTTTAAATCTCTCTCATTCGTCTACAAGTTGACAACTAAGCTTGCGTATATCTACATTCCTCTACTTTAACTGCGCTGTCAATCCGTTAAGTTTTTATAAATTCGTTTGCCAGATCGTTAAACTCAATCAACCTATGTATGTGTACTTCTTACATACAGTGGATGACATTCACCCACCCACCCCATAAGCCAGTTTTACATTATATCAGATATACGGACACTCGGTTTAACATTGTTAGCCTGGTGTTTTCTAGCAATTATCGTTTTCTGTATTCAGACTAATGTCATCGTAGAGTAACTTTATTTACTGAATGACTGTTTATCCCGCCATTATAACAAAACGTCATGATAAAGATCGTCTAGTTTTCTCTATAGCTTTCGCTGTTTATATTGTGGTGGATTGTCAGGCCGGAGGTGCGAGTATTCAAACACTCGGCGGAGTACCTCAACGCGGAAGGCAGGCACGTCCACAAGCCCTCAACGATCGGAGGGCGGACAACGGGGGTAGTCGGATGAGTCGTCGCTCAACCGGATCAGACCAACGGGCGAGACAAGGCAGGCAAAATAGAATGGACGACGAAATCGGAGGCTCGATTATTCCAACACTCGGGGGAATATCTCGACACCACTGTGGAATACGATCAAAGCTCATTGTGGATAGATGGAGAACAACACGGGCGACCGGACGAGCCATCGCTCAACGGAATCGGACCAATGGACAAAGAATGGTAGGCGGAACCCCCCTCCCCTCGTAGACGGCGTCGATCACACATTTAAACCGGGCAGAAGTGCACACGACGCGTGAACGGAAAACTGGGGGTGTTGTGCACTGGAATGCTGACTCAAACGTGAGCGCGCGCGTAGCATGTGAACAAGCGTGTTGGACAATAAAGATTGTGCTTTATTGGACGCCTTTTTGCTACAATATGATGAAGCTGGAATATTCTTCAAAATCATTTCTTGTCTTTGAAACCGCTTAATTTTTATCTTCGTCTAAGTGCAGCTGAGGTCGATTTTCTTATATTTTTTTAAACAACCGTTTAAATACGTCTGTTGTTGTCTTCTAATTGTTTAGGTAAATCGGACAGTGGCCTGACTTGAATTAACTTGAGATAACGAGCTTCGAGAAACGATGAACGTCATCTTTCAGTTTGTGTTAACGGTTGCCAATCTGCTATCCACATCAATCTATTCAACTGTTCTTGAAAGATTTCTACATTTCAGCTCCGCCAAATTACTCGCCGCTGTTATGATGACAAACACAATGGTTTCAGCGCGTCCTATATTTGGTAGTAGCATTCAGCAAATTAGAGATGTTAGTTGATTAACATCTCCTTAAATAATACCCACTAGTGTTAAATCAAGTTAACTATCGAGAGGGGAGTTTCATGATTTCTGAAACAGTAGGAGCTGTAAATATTTAGCCAACAAGGGTTCTTCCCAAGTTTGTTACAGTGGGTTTTATACCAATCAGAGTGATTACATACAAACTTTTCAGCTCAGTGATAGCTCATACTAATACGGAATGAATGTGAAACTAATTTATGATTTGGGTTTATGAATCAAACAAACGAATTTTTCCGATTGTTTGCACCATGTGGTGAGGAAACGTGATGTTGTTTACTGTAATGTGCTAACCCAGACTGTTTAGCACAGCAGTCACGATCTGACCAGCGAAAAAACATTCCATTCCACCAAACCGTCATTTTTGTGCCAATAGATCACTGAAACAGTTGGAGCGGTATGTATCTTCCATATACGAATCGGAAGGTTAACTGTTGTTTTCCAGATTTGAGATGAATGCTACTCGTGATGGTTGACCTCGAAAACACAGCGAAAATAATGAAAACTTTTACACATTGTCGGTTTACACGGTTTTGTATCCTAGACAAGCGTACGTCATTTGTTAAGTTAAACGGAAACTATTGGCTTAAGAAAATTCCTACCATCAGAAAGTGATAATTCCGGTATGTAAACAGTTACCCTGTTGCCTATAAATGGAGCCTAAATTAACAGTCAAACTGGATTATTTGGAAGATGTTCATTTAGCTACGTCTCGTTATATGTTAGGTCCACACGTGCAGGTGGTCTAAGAACGTCCGAAGTGACTGATCGCCGTAATGTACCAATTTACTATGCATCGGTTGATCTCTGTCGACCAACAGCATATCAGCTGAGATCCGATTTGTCCTCAATAACTCTGAAATGTACCGATTTCAATCGTCTATATAGACCTTCCTAACAGTGAAACACCAAGCGACTGCTCCGTGCATAGTTTCTGAACTCATTTAAACAACAAGATAGACCGCAATATATCCTAGTATGACATTAACTCATTTTAAGCATTTTGTCTCGATGACTAAGGCGTGAGTAGAAATGCTTATAAGACTGTAATCTTGTGCACCTAACGCTAAGTTTAGTACTTCGAAGATAGGTGCGCTTTGTGTGCTAGTAGTCACAGTCAAGTTAAGGAGACATTAATAATCACAGATACTTCACGCAACAATTTATGAGGAAAATCAGATACAGGGGAAATAACGATGAATGTCTACAACCAGACAAGGAATTGGCTGAGCCATATACACCGAGTTCGGTCAGGCGGATGTGAAGTGGGGTAAAAAGCAAATCGAGCGATCTATGTGTGAAATATATTGGTATCCAAAAAAATTTGAAATAAGGCTTTAGCACTGCGATATAAAACATTGCGATTTATCCGTGCAACATTCGATGAATGTCACACAATGAACGCTTTTTCTGAGCTTATGACGTGGCTCCGTACCTCAGTTGATAAAGCTCTTGTAGCATCTGGACATGCTGACACCGTCGGTGGATTGGATCCAGCCGAAGTCTGAAGGTTTTTCAGTTGAGTCTTTTGCATAACATTACAAGGTTGACAGAACTAGCGCCATCAACTGTTGATTGATGATGAGACCAGTTATCGCTGCCGAACTGAAAATTGTCTGCTTTAAGTACACAGTCAGTTTTTGGATGAACCTGGACCAATCTATTGAATAGTGTAGTTGAATTATCTATTACACATAATAAGGTGCATGGGAAACGGGCAAGGCTTTGAAGGTAACCAGTAAAATAACGTAGTTTGTTATCCATGGAAATACAGCAAGGGTGATGTAGAAACACGAGTCCAACTCGAGGAGGGTGAGCCATCCTACCCAAAATCCAGTTATGTTCCATACCTATTCCTCGTTACCCGATACACTTTTCGGGTAACTCAGAGTAGAGCCCTTTGCGCAGTCGTGCTATAGTAAAACGACTGACCGGTACACACATGGATTAAGCGTTAAAACGGGACCACAAACAAAAACACTGATTTGCATACGGTAATGGACCCAGACCGTCTCGGTTGTCACATACATCAATGGTCAGTTCCTTTACGTAGCAAGGACCATTTTGTGCGATGTTTCTTCCTGTATTTTTCCTGTATCTACTTCGATGTTAAAACATATTCTCTCATCCTACTACTGAATAGCAGCTGTGTGAGTATTATATTGCGATCGCCCATCCTCGCAACACTCCTCCTGCAAAGATGTTTCCAGCTGCAGCAAAAGCTTTTCGGGTTCTCTTCGTTCTCTCGACGATTTACATGTCGGCGTTGTCAAAGTTGATACAATTGGTGTGCCTAATCTTCTGGTTGGGGTGTCATACAATTTATAAAGCCAGATTCCGTGCACTCGATTTTGATTCTTATAATTCTCAATCAGATACGTTGGACCATGGCGGTCCACTATCACACAAGGTCCCCTCCACTTTGCCAGGAACTTACCAGATTCGGATCCTGTTGCGCCTGGATTCCGCCGCTCTCTGTATTTAACCTTCGAACCAATTTCAAACAAAGCACTTCGATCCGACAACCTTGCCGTTGACTGCTGCTTAGAAACTTCTTGTGCGTTCGTCAAGTTTTGGTTGGCCACTCTCCAAGCTTCCGCCGGTCTCCCCATAAACCAATCTCTTGATCGACTGGCAGGCGTGGCACGCGCACATAAATTAGCTCGAACGATGACTTCTTGGTTGTTCCTTGTGGGAAACAACGGTGGGCCAACAGAATCAGTGGCAGCGTTTCTTCCCAGCTCCCTTCATTCGCCGCCAACCATTCCTTGATTGTGCGAATGTTTCGTTCCGTCAACCCATTTGATTGAGAATGGTGGGGCGTCGTGCGAATGTTCTTGATTCCCAAGCGTTCCAAACAGTTTCGAAATCAGTCACTATACTACGCGGTATTCCATGATCTGCAGCGATGTGTTCCACTACCGCTCTGCACACTGCTTGCGCGCTGATCGGGTATAGCGGCTGCTTCGATCCATCTTGTGAAGTGTTCCGTCATGAGTATGATGTATTGATTCCCGGATGTGGTTACTGAGAAGGGGCCTATCATGTCCAGCGACCATAATTCCCCAATCTCACTTACTGGAATTGGTTGTGTGGAATACTGACTGGGATAGTTGAAGCTCTCCGGAAGCTGACATTGCTGGCACGCCAGTACATAATTGTTAACATCCTTCTTCATTCCCGGCCAGTATGCCGTTTGCCTCAGCGTTTCATAAGTTCGATGACATCTCATATGAGCCAACTGATGACATTCCTTCACAGTTGTCTCTCTCAACTCCGTCGGTATAACAGGCACACTTATTTCATCCCGCAGATGGCGCTTTAACATTGCGGCACTATTCAACCGCAGGTCTGACAAGTGCAACCTGAAAGCTTTCATCTCCAGATTCTCCTCGTCTTCTGGCGATTGTTATTCCGATAGAAGTTGACCAATCACCATTCATATCGTCGTGTCCATCCTCCGCGTTGCCTATAACTTCCCGCGATCGTTCTCCAGTTCAATTCTGTTGACTTTGATTACGTCCTTGTGAACTTCATCCATGCGCTGCGTTCGGAAAAGCAGTTCGAGAACATAGTTCTCTCTTCCAGCTACATGGCGAATTGTGAAGTCCTATTCCTGTAATCATAACGTCCACCGCGTAAGCTTCCCTCGGGGGTCTTCCGTCGATTTAACCCACTCCAACGGTTTGTGGTCATTCTTCACATGGAAACGTCGGCCGAGCAAATAAGGTCTCCATTTTACCAATGCCCAAACAATCATCAAATACCCATTCTCTGTCATTGAGTAATTTCGTTCAGCAGGAGTTAATACTCGATTGGCATATTCCACAACACCACCTTCCTGCTTCAGTACAGCTCCGATTCCCACATCGCTCGCATCCGTCGCGACAACGAAGCTCTGTCCAGTCACTGGCAACCTCAGGGTCAGCTGTCCCTCTTTCATCAATTGTTGGATCTTTACGAACACTTGATTGGCCTCATTTGTCCAGTGAAATCGACATTTAAAAAAAATAAAACGTAGAATGGGTTGGCCAGTTCATTGAAGTTTTCCATGAAACGGCTGTAGAACCCGACGCAACCGAGAAACTACCGTAACGTCCCCTTCGATGTTGGCACTGGAATAGCCTTGATCGAAAGCAGTTTCTCGGGAATTGGTTTTACCTCACCCTGACCGACCTTGTGACCGAGTAGTATTACCGTTCGTTTCGCCAGTTGACTCTTTGAACTGTTGATTCGTAGGCCGGCTTGTTCAATTTTCTGCAACGCAGCTGATACGTGTGCTGTATGTTCCGTCTCATTTGCGCTGTAGATGACGATATTGTCTCCACAGACAACAGTATTGCTCAGTCCTTCCAGCACCTTCAAAATCAGTCGTCTGAAAAGGAAAGGGGCCCCTGAAAGCCCGAACGGCACACGTTTGAAGCGGCATTGCTTTCCTTCCACTGTAAATGCTGTCTTATCTCGGTCCGATGGTTTGATTTGAACCTGCCAATATCCAGACCGCAGGTCTATCGCTGTAAATATCTTGGCGTTCTGTAGCTTGTCGAAAATTTCTGCCACTGTTGAGACTGCAACGACTTTAGTAACTGTAATCTCGCTGAGTCTTCTGAATTCGACACAAAATCAAAATTTCTCATTGGGCTTCAGCGATTCAACGATTGATACACGGGTTCGAGGCAGAGGCCCAAGGGTCCCGGATCCAGTCAGTCTTTCTTGTTCAGTGTCAAGCGGGCGTCTGCTTATCTGAAAGGCATTCATTGGAAACGGGGTGTAGCACCGCTCTTGAGAATTACAGTAAATATCACAAAACTAACCCAGATTACTCGCATAGAAGCATTTTTGAAAAATGAGAGTCAGGTAATGTTTTAAAGCGATCGATAGAGGCGCTACTGACGACGTTAGCAGAGAGGCTGATACAGGAGTTAACAACTCTGCATGAAAAAACTGCTATCTAAGAAAGGTCCAAGGACGAAGCTTGAAAAGCTTCTTGTTATGTCCTGGCCGACTGTCATCATTCGCAACAGTGAAGAACTGATCACCGAGGCTCACTCTAAGGAGGAAGTGTGTGAATATCAAATCACCGCGGAGCCGTCGAAATGCAAGTGAGTATAGATCAAGAATTTCAAGTTGAGACTCATACGCGACACTATTTAAGCCTGTGATTAGTTTGGTAGCCACGTGCCGGACATGCTCAACAGCCAATATGTCTTTCTTCAGGTCGGTATACACGACCTGATTAGTATACTTGAGGAATGGCCTTAAATAAACTCCGTAAAGCGTTTGAAATGCTTTCTCGTCTATACGGGAGAATTGCGCTTAATCATCATGAGAACAGTAAACCTTTCTTTCGCCGCCATCTCGTGGTGGTGCTCGAAATATAAGTTAGACAACAACCAGATGCCCAGATCTTTATTCAGATCGATCTTTATGATGTCCGTTGTGCCGAATGCACTATGAATCACGAAGGCTTCCTCACCAACAGAACAGGAGAATTGAACGGGTCATCAGCCTCCTCAATGATTTCCTCTTTTAGCATGTCTTTCAATTGTCACTCGATTTCCGTCTGCAGGTGAACCGAATGGTCGAAACCGCCCTGGTTCAATGGGGATTTAATGTTCAATCCGGAATTTGCATATCACTTCATTCAGTAACCGATTCTCACAAGCTAGTATTGCTGCGGGTGAGTCCGATTCAATTTGTCCAAGCTGAGGTTTGCGTATTTTCGACAACGGAACCACTCCATATTTTGTTACGAGTTCACCATGCATCAAATCAATTAAAGCCTCAGTGCGGTCAAGAAAAGCCGCCCTCAATACAGTCTGACGTGCGTCGGGAGAAATGACGAACGGGTGCTTGACTACGTGACCTTCGATTCCGACATCACACTCCACCACGCCAGTAACTCTGAATGTGAACCCATCGGCTGCTCGAACGACCATCGCACACGGCTGAACAGTTTCTTTCCACTTCGGTCCAATCAACGAAATCGCAGCCCCAGTGTCAATCAAACAACATTCCGAGCTACCTTTGGTTTCTATCCTAGCCTGAACTGCAGTCTTATCAACCGCCCCCTCATCCTTCGCAGACGAAAAACAATCAGCAAAACGTTTATCTACATAAGACATTTTATCGCCGCGCGGAGAAAATTTTTGTTAATGTTCACGTCTTCTGCATCTGTAACAGACGTCGCCACGGTTTTCCTCCCTCCTCAGCTTCAAAGCGGCCACTTCTTGAGCCAAATTTTCCACTGCGGTTCGTAGGTCATTCACTTCACTCGGTTCACTCGTCTTCAACTCGTTGACTATCGGGGAGTTTTCTGCTAGTGATTGTCGAGTCACATCAGCTAGCTGTTCCAACGTCATAGGAGGCGCGATGAGAGCCACTCTGAGCTGATCCCGCACTGCTGGTGGCATTCCGTCCAAGAACTGGTCCATCGGCATGCGTTGCTCTGAGTCCTGATCTAAGTGCTGTAGGTCTTTTGGCAACGCTGCTCGCAGCAACACGGCAGACTGAAGCGCGTCGCCTCCTGGTCCAAGCCGGGCGCCCTTGAACTGCCGCATTGCCTCCTGGCAGTCGGCAGGGGCTGCCGAACCTGGTTGTCAGCGCCTCCTTCGCAGCAGCCCATTTCAGCTTCGCGTGGCTCCTTCGTGCCGCCTCCAGCTCCACCTTGGCCCTGCTCTTGAGCAGTATCCGCAGGGCCGCCAGCTTCGCCTTGTCGGTCGTGACTCCAGCCGTCCCCGCCACGTCCTCGAAGTCCTCCAGGAGGCACCGGACTTCCCCATCCTCGAACGGTTGCGGCCATGGGATCTTCAAACTTCTATCTTGGTCACGACACCAATTGTTGAGGGCCAAGAACGCGGATGGCACAAGGGTTGTTTATTCAAGAGAGCAACACATGGGTTAAGCACTTAAACAGGACCACAAGCAAAAACACTCAGTCGCATACGGTACTGGGCCCAGACCATCACGGTTGTCACAAACTCCGATGCTCAGTTCCTTTACGTAGCAAGGATCATTTTGTGCAATGCTGCACTCCGTTGTTTCTCCCCGTATTTTTCCTGTGGCTACTTCGATGTAAAAATATATGCTCTGGTCATACTACTGAATGGCAGTCGTGTGAGTAGTATATTACGATCGCTCATCCTCACTACACTAGTATTTCATGTGAGCAAAACTTAATAAGAACCCTCGTACAGTGATTGTAAGAATGTCTGGAAATAAATAAACATGTCTAAACGTTCGATGGAACAGTGCTTGATAAGATTTGTCGTCGGAGTGGTTGTCCAACCATTTGGAAGATGAAATAAAGCTTTTAGTTTATGTAATCCTTCGGGTTAGGGAGGATTGTGTTAACCTATATGGTTGATGTTTGGACACACAAACGCCAGCTAGGGCTGTAGGTGCGTTGTACTGCAGAACATTGACTATCTGCACCACCATAAACTGAAAATGGCCGTTGTTTTTGCAACTTCAGTCCGGTGGGACAGAAACTCCGCAAGAACAAAGCTGCCTTGATAGCATACACCAGACTCAGCATCCATGCCGATTGCTTAGGAACTTGTGTTCTACCCAACAGTTTTGCTAACGTCATGCTACCTATACCGACTGTGAGTGAAACTTTGTTCTCTTAATTTCTTTGACTGCCCTTCCCTTGATATGTTGCTCATTGTTCACCACACGATGAGCAGTGCACATGATCAAAAAATGAACAGCAGAACTCACAGTAGCAATGCACTGGGACAATTGAGAAGCATTACAGTAACGGTTGAATGTCATTCTAATGGATTTTACTATCCAACTTACACATGTGGTGTACAAGAAGTCCAAGTGAGGAAATTGTGGTGTCAGTAAAAACATTTTCTGTGAACAATGAGGCAAGACTGAGTATTCAACAACATTGTATTTCGTCAAGGTTTTACTATGGCCACTACTGTCGGATGCAGATAAAAAGGCAAACTACATGTTCCGCTAATTCAGGATTCCGTTGCAAAGTTACACATGGTGATCTACCGAAGACACCAACTTACTTAGTCATAGATTGAACGTGTTTCTGGCTACAACGTGAACTTATCGCCAAACATTTACCAGTAAAGACCATATTTTTGCTGAATACCCTGTTTGTTTTACGCGTTTGCACAGATGGGACGGTAGTGAACAATGACTAAATCCGCACTTACGGTCACAGTATTGTAAAACACTGACTAAATGTTGGACATTACGTTACGAGCAGGAAAATGCCGGAAAGAAAAAAAGACGGAGTCATGCTGATGGTTCATTTCTACTGTAGAGATTTTGCGGTCGATTAGTCGCTTAAAATAAACAGTATTGCAGTGGCAAAATCATGTTATTTGTTTGAGAGTTTTATGTTCAAAAGTAACACATTCTCAATTGTAATACATTTATGTTAGGCCGAGGAGATTGACATTTGCAAATATAGAGCGAAACAGCTTTCACTTTGTTCTATTTTCTTTTTATCACGGTTCAGCGTTAGTATGTAAAATATTTCGCGTGACCAAATATCAAGCTTCGTTTTCAGTGAGTTCTAATGGTCAACGAGATAGCACTGAGAAATAATGAGTGTCAGATATAGGTGTATGTTAGTGAGTTCTTTTGTCAAATGTTTTCGTTTTCGGTCACTTGGACGACTACCTACCGACCACAACGTCCTTAGTGTTTGAACACACTGTTATTGCGCGTTTATCAAACACATCCAGATCTGTCATATGTAACGCCCCGCAGGAGACTACTGAATATATTTTATATTTGGAAATCTGGCATGTTTCACTGCAAAAGGACTTTATCAGTTGTAGTAGTATGCACGTTTAAAATAAAAAGTAACGGTCCACAATTTGACGGACTGTTGTAGATGAGGCATAATTAAAATTTACAGCATCTCGAATCAGCAGTTATTGTTACCCTTTAATGTGAATGCGAATTGTTTGGCTTCGCGCAGGAAAGTTAACCGATATAATTTTTTTTATTTTGGAGTCAGTTTCTAATCATGAAGAATATTTCGCAGAGCCCTTATATACATTTAGAGGAATCGCAAGGAAATAATTACATTGGAAAACGCATGCTCATTTTAGACGCATACTAATAATTACCTTTCATATATGAAGGTCATCTGATATCAGAGTGTATGCTTGGAGCGAAATCAAACAATAATAGCTTTATGGTATTTCAATCTGCATGATTCTGTAAGTTGAATTCATTAGTTTGAGAAGGCTTTATAAAAAGAAGGTGTGCTAGGTCACGGTGAAAACTTTATTAGGGAAACTATTGCGTTCACCTGGGGTATGCTCAATGAGTCATGGAAATACACTAACTGGTAAAATGTCTAGCTAGTGGCAAAAGCCTAACAATATTTTTTCTTACAGTGGAACGGTATAATGTCGGCAACTTTACCACCAGTTCACCAGTCAGTGTTCAGAGCTTTCATCTTGAAAATAGACAATCATTTCATTGTGTTCATAGGCTTTGTTGAATATCGATGTTTTATCTTTTCCTACATTCTGTATATTAACTTCGGTCTCCTGCTCCGCATTCCAATTTAAACTGTTGACATTCAAACCTTTCATCCTTGTTTATCGGGAAGAAATGCGGCAGTGGATGAATCGGGATGTGGAGTATTTTGTAGATAGGAAATAGGTTCAATTGAGGTATCTGTAATTCTGCCAGGTTTTCTGAGAAGGACTTTTCGTGAGCCATATAATCCTCCAGGTAGTCCGTCTCTGATCGCTTTCAATGAATACCAACTCCTTCTAAGACAAGGACGACAAGCCTGTGTTTTCGTTTTCAGGTGTAAAAGAACTGTGGAGGCAAACACTGGGAAGAACTTCAAGGTGGAATATTTTGCAAATGATTTCCAAGGGTCTCACTGTCATTTGATCCCTTTTACTCACGTCTACAAAACTTGTAATCAGAATCAAACTGTCTGCAACTAGGGGTTTTAGGTTTCGTTCGCATAAGTAATTGCGTAGTTTGGGGTCACAAAGCTGAGGGGAAGCACAAACGGGGTGGTCAGTGCGCATGACTTTAGACTTGTCGGTATTGAACAGTAAGTTATGTTTTATGAACGACTGGTTTAGATGTAACATGCAAGCTGGCTGTTTACACACTGATTATTCGTTACACTTGCGGACCAACTCTCGGGTAATGTGGTGACACCGGGAGACAGCGTTCTTCTGAAGTAGGGGTTCTAACAAGTCCTGTAAAAGGAAACAACAGGAAACAAGCATGAGCCAAAGGCCCAGTAAACCATCCACACGACTTACACAAACGACAACTAAAACGGCTTACTGATGAGTAGTCGGGGATTTGGTTAATTTCAATTTGAACATCACCCAAAATTGATCGCAGCTGTCGCATTCCCATAAACTATCCAGTCGGCCCCTTTCGAAAAGAAGCACTAGACTGGAGTTTCGTTCTCACTAGAGCTTGTCAGTAGTGCATATCATGAACAGCGTGTCCGTGGTTCAAGTCCCGGCAGTGGCGATGATATGCACTACTGATGAGCTCTAATGAGAGCGAAACTCGAGTCTTGTGCTTCTTTTCGAAAGGGGCCGACCGGATAGTCTGTGGGAATGCGACAGCTGCGATCAATTTTGGGTGATGTTCAAATTGAAACTAAAACGGCGCCGACAACACAGCAACACGCCCTGTTGCACAATTCAAATTCAACCTGTGCGCGTTTGCTGGTTTCGACCGCAAGTTACATAGGCAAGTGACGTTGTTTTGTAGGTTTATCATATATTCCAAGCGGTCTGGGATTCGCCAAAGTTTTGTGTGATCGACCTAGAACAACATTACTTATTTGACTGTGCTGGGTAACTCAAGAAGGAACAGATTGATTTACGATGGTTCTAAGATGGAATGTTCTGGAGTACCACCGTTAGTAGGGAACCAGTTCGATAACCGTCCTACATTGAGCTCACGTTCAAATAAGTGTTACTTTACTTACGTGAGCAAGCGTTCATCGAGGCTGTAATTATAGATTTTCCTTAAAAAAGATGGGGGTAAACAGCCCTATCGAATTCCTTGGGAAAGCCTAGGTAATCCACATCATTTGCCAATACTGCGTCGGTAGCCTTAGTCCAGAGGACACGACCAATCAACACATTTGTGATGCATGAAGATTACGTGCGCATGTCATGCTGTCCTATTGTGATCAGTCCGATGTCTTCAGTGTTTCTTGGAAACAGTCATTCACTAAGTTTCCATTTACTTTGGAGTTCGCTGAAAGCGAAGCTATTGGTTGATATTTTGCTGGGTTACCTTTACATCCACCTTTAAAGACGAGGATGATTATATACAGTATCCTGGATTTCGGCAGGCGCTTGGTTGGCAGGAAGCGAATAAACCCCTTGCAAGCTGTCCTGTAAATCTGATAGTGCAGATTTTCGAGATATCACGGAATGTTAAGCATGAGCCGGGCGACTTGTGACGTAATAGGTTCTCTAGGTTGATTCTGACTTATGACAGTGAAATCTGAGACAATTCAGTTAACCTGCTGCAGCACGTGTTTAAGAAGTCGCTCAAACTTTGCAAAAATGTACACCCACGTATTTTTTGTCCAGTACTCCATCTCTGAATTTGTGTTGGAAGATCCACGAGAGATTCAATGTTGTGAACTACCAACCTTACTCCTCATGTGTACTGGAACGTCACTGTAGAGGAGCTCAGGATTCACACCCAGCTTTCAAGAAAAAACCAAGCTGATATCAAAATCGGTTCTCTCTGACAGCATCCGTGAAACGATTGCGTCAGCTAACATACTCAGGCAATGCAAGTTCAGATGGTTCAAATTCGTATCCGTTCCAAGCCCAATAATTCAATATAATCGGGCAATTGGTTCTACTTCTTAGACTTCCCGACTTTTTATTAGGTTGATAACACGTTGCTGGGACATGGTTATTAACGTCTAACTGTCGGTGGTTATCCATGCTGAGTGCAGTGACGGATCCTGACCATTCAAGCTAGTTGGACTATTACCATGGTTACTGAAATTGCCTCGTGATTGAATATTAAACCTGAAACACTGATTTAAACACATTTACCCAATCAGTAATTGACAACAGTGGCAATTGTGATGGTGTGAAGCCACATTATTTACAACTTGTTTCCCACTTTCTAATTACTGAAAAATTGATAAATTTGCAGTGTTAAGAAGCAGTCCCATCTTTATTGTTCTAATCTTTAATACTAGTTTAGTTTGATGTAAGTCACATTATTCTGGTTTAATGAACCTGTGAAATTCAACATTCTCATAAGTTAAATAGTCTAGTTGGGTCACAATAAATACTCAAATTCTTGTGGACGATTTTGAGCTATTCAAAGGAATTTGGCTGTTTCATAACCACTCTTAGCCATTTGACAGAACACATCATAAATAGATTAATTTCACAGGTGGCTAATCTGTGAAAACTTTCGACATTGTTTCCAAACTGTTTTCATGGGTCTAATCGAACTTAGCCCAACTGAACTGATTTATGTGATGTTAGCATTGATGACCATTGCGGGAGTGGTTTTTTTTACACACACCCCAGCTTTGCTACGTCAACCGTGGATGTAAAAGAATGTTGAGGAGTCATTTTCAGATTTCATAAAAATGGTCTCCTGCGATTGAAATTACAGATGACAGAGGTCAAGAAGAAGAAGCTGTTCTCTGCAGGTTTGGATATCTGTAGGTTCAGTGATGTGTGACATATACAACATCGGTTGGAGATCACGTGTGTCCCACTAGGTCGGAATACGTCTGCTAGCTACGTCCGTATTTTTAGGAAACTTATATGGTGCCGATCGTTCGAATCCACAAAAATGATTAGTGTGTGAATGGACGTTAGTTCTTATTGTTATATCAGCCTAGCGTCGGCGTTTCCTAGTGGAGAATTTTCCGTCATATACGAGCGCGGTCTTTTGTAGCAAACTGACTTTTAACTTCTGATGGCGAATGTAATTATTGCATACACATATCCGAGTGAGGTTTTTTCTGTTTCCATAGTGGTTCGCTGTTAATTGACCTCATGTCCTAATATGACGTCATGCGTCTGTTAGTTGATCCGACTTTCACGCTTTGTTTATGTTAGTTCGTATGTAATTTTAAGGCTTTGAACGTGGCTGTTAATAGTCAACTTTGACAAACGGTGCTATATTCCCCAATTCATCGCGGACGGAGATTTTCGTTTTCTGCTTCATTCTTATTTTTCTACTCAGCCTCATGCCATTAATAATGAAGGTGGATCAACAAATTTCCAAGGAACAACGATATCAATGTTAAATATCGATTAGAAACTTTTGTTTACATTCTATTACAAGTTGGGGATGTTTTGCAAACTGACAGATCCAGTTTGGATGATTGTGAGTACAATAAACTTTTGCTGAAGGGTTTGAATCCATAAAACTTCAAAAGTACTTTAAATATATTTAAAATTAAGAGACGGAAAAAATATCTCAGTAACATTTCTGATGAATTTTAATCACTACTCAACAAAAACCACTAGTGTTCGTTACTTTAGAAAACATGAAGAACGACTTTATCATTGCATTGTTTACAACCTCACAAACACCACTTGATACGAAAGAATGTCCTAACTGTAGCTTTAACAGATTCAGAAAAAAAGTTTAAAACAGGCGTTAAACATACGTCAAAGTTTACTGAATTTAAAGTTCAACGACGAAATAATCGAACAAATATTTCAGTAAACATATATTCCAAACCTTGGAGCAGTTATGCAAACAAATTTATGACGATGAAAGATTAGATGGACGCGGTGACGTTGCAGTCGGTATTTCGGTGATGGTTAGTAACTGAAGAGACGGATTCACTTCGAGTTACAAACAACAGTTTGAGTATAATCGCAGTAACTTTGAATAAATAGACCATACAAGTCCAATATTTTATTTGGTAGGGAGGTTCCTACACGTTTCGTTATCTTATTGTGTTTGTTCTGACTCGATATTATTTCTCGCGAAGATGAAGTGAGGTTACTAAATTCGAATGTGACAAGTTGTAGATTTGTACATTATCCATTATACTGTGTGGACTTGAATGACAAAAGACATGGTGGCCGGACTCTGCCTTGACAACAAAGCCTTAGTTACACCGAATAGTAAACTCTATGGGTTAGTTTGTTCTTCCAGCTGCATTAGTTGATAGCTTGTTGGCCAGCTGCCTTGTGTCCTGAATATTCATTTTTGATCAACTAATGCTGCATGGTTTATTGGTCGTTATTGGCGTCCTGATTGGTTGTGCGCTTTTGGTCGCCGTGTTCCGTCGCATCAATCAATACACATCGTCTTTTGATCGCCGGGTAAATGTAGCTTTGCTGATTGGCCCCAAAAGGGGTCCGTTTGGGTCTCTAAACGCCATCAGTTTCCATTACTTGTAGCAATCGTGATATCGAGATGTTCACCAGAAACACCGGTTTTGTTTCAACGCCTGAAGAAATGCTTGAACAACCGCGACTGTCGTAGGATGTAGCAAGCAAATCGTCGTGCTTCTGGAACTCGGTTGAAATTGTCCGCCCAGATGCATCGCCCGTTGCACTGAAAACTCACATTAAAGTTGGTCTTTTTTGGATAATCGTAGATGATCACATGAAACCACACTGGGCTATGCCTGTTCCTCACGACAACAGTGGATCCTATCTTATTTACTGTGCCTTTTAGATGAATGGATGCTGCCAGCTGATAAGACTTAGACACCTGACAGATCGTGAGATTTGTGAAAATGATTTGAAAATTCACTTTTTTCAAGCGGTTAACAGCAGAAACGTTTAGTCCTTGAAACAGTCAACGTAATGACATCCGACAGGGAGCAACACTATTTCTTTAATCAAAATTACATGGAACCTTAACCTGGTCGCCAGTATAACCAAATCTCAGTACATTTAAACACACTACAGATGAGTTAGGTCGTACGGTTATATGTGCATTAAATACGGTGCCCATACTTCACATCACAGAATTCAAGGAAAGTCTGAAGAGTGAGGCACAAGCCGTTAACAATTTCGGTGGAACAATGATTTAGTGAAGGCCAATGAAAGTAAATCTGTTCTCTCACACCGGCTCAGTCACTGAAGGGATTCAGCTATTTTCGCACCAAGTCGGAAACATTTATTTGCACGACCTTCATTTTGTGATCATCCACAGTTACTTAGCGACAATGCGTGCCGTAAACATATCTAGAGGTGAATATTTTATCCATGTAAGTAGAGTTATTTGCATCAGCTTTATCGGTGCAGAAAAAAGATATGCTGCAATATGTTAACATTTCATTTACTCTCATTAGTGGCACACGTCAAGTATGCAAGTTATGTGTAACTGACAATTAGAGATGAAGAGGATATAGACACGCATACAATCACACCACGTATTATGTCATCACCACCATAGCAACTGGATGCATCGCTTCAATTATGTTTGTGCAGATAGCGCCGGTTAATGAGTTCTGTACGACATAGCTTCGGTAAAGGCCAGTAGCCTCGGATTCTGGTGGCGTAACAGTATTGTGAGTGATCTTAGTGAGTCAACTTGGTGATCTGTCATCATGAAGTGTATGGCAATCGATGATGCTGGGTTTCGAGCAGCAGACGAATCGGTATGAGATTATTGTGTCATCAGTTGTTTTAACCAGTATGGGACGTGTTCTGCCATTCGCTGAGATAGCCGTTGGTTTGTTCTGCCTATGTAAACGTCATCGCAACTGCCAATGAACTGATGGACAACGTGAGAGACAAAATGGTCAGACAGACTGCGTTCGCAATTGTGTAGGACAGGTTCTTTGGTGGTTTGAACCAAGCAAAATTGTGCAGCCGCATACATACGGGAAAGAACACATTGCAACTTGTGCTTGATATTGTTTGCCAAGTGATCGCCTTTAAATTGCAAAAATAAGAATATATCCTTCTTTAGAGCTTATTGTACTGGTTCATTGCATTTGTTCATCATACTGTGATTGTTTATGAAAATTTCAGGATATCCGTTTGCCAGCAACGTTTTTCTCAGCTTCTCTCGTTCCATCTGCAGCTTCTCAGGGGTGCAAACACGTCTAGCCCTATGACATAGGGTTTCGATCAATCCCCGCTTGTATGCTGTCGGAGCAAAGATGGAGAACTGGAGATATTGTCCGCCCCATGTTGCTTTGCGATAGATCAATCGCTGTAATTTTCCACCCCCACATCTAGTGATGAGTACATCTAAAAATGCTAAACTGTCGTTTGATTCCTTTTCGTGAGACAAGGATAGGTTCGAATGAATACAGTTAAGAAGATTAAAAAATTAATCACAATGATCAGTATCCCTAAATAATTGAGGGAAATATGGCACTAAATGTTACTATAGCGGGATAATGGCTCTGGTCTTCTCATCGTCAGCAAAGAATATCGTATTACGAAAGTGAATACTATTTTTGACAAAAAACGAAAGTTTTAGGAGGATGAAATGACAGAAAATAGCATATAGTGCACACAGCATATATTGTTGGAAAAGTATATAGCGAAATTCCGGATAAATTTGTTGCATGGTCATATATCTAGAAATCATTTTGGGCGTATGAAATTAATTAGCACAGAAACACCATAAATGGGGGATACACAAAAATCACACAAGGACAAAACAGTAATTCAACTAGTTTTGCGGGTGAATAACTGAGCATATCAGAAAACCACATCTCTGGTTAGATTCACGAACGCGTATTCGGGCAGTCTCCTGGGTTCTCATGATTATAGCTTTCTGTAGACTGTTTCTAAAAAAATACATTCAGGCGCTCCATAATTTCACAGGCTGTCTACTACCAATGGTATGCTTTTGAGAGGGTCAAGTGGGGCCGAAACTGTGCAATTCAAATAATCAGCGACTGATCTCACCGACAACAAACTGTCATCGTCGGATAAGATTTTACCAAATTCTTTGTCTACTTATGAGTAACGTAAAGTGTCAATAGAAATGTGCATCAAAATTCGACAACCACTGACAATCCTGTTAGTTGGCGTTAATTATAGTCGCTTTTGCGTCTTGGTTCCACGACTACCAAGCTGTGCAAGTCATTCAACTGCAGAGCACAGGTTACTTCTAATCGGACACCAGATATGTCGAGTTTTCATTTTTATCGCTTCTGTCTCAGTTCCATGCGTGACAACATCCGTGTTTAAAATGTGTCCAGTTGAAAAATTACTCGTTCTTGTTATTAGGATTGAATGCTGATCAAGTAATGTGGCAAACGTTCAACGAACTGAAACGAATGTGAACCCAAATGGATAAAATTAAGATCACGAGAAAAATGCTATTCTACAACCAAATGAACACCGAGCTATGGTACACCCTAACACAGACCATAAACATACTTACTAATTTGTGCGAGTGTGTTAAAAAGATGGCCCGTAATCTTACAGTATATAAATTGTTTCTCCTATATGCCCAAAGTGCGGAACTCTAAAAAACTGTTTACAATGTAAGTTGATGCCGTCCTACCATTGGCTAAGTTAGTTCAAACTGTTCCTTACATTTTTTCACATTTATAACTCAAGAAGCAATGACCAGGCATATTTTCCTTATATCCTTTCATTCAACTGCACCAAACTTACATAGAGCCAACGGAATTGTTCGTCATGTGTTGACAGTTCATATATCTAGGTGATTAATATTAACCTTGTGGACTGTTCATGCAAGAATTAATGCGAAGTCGTTCGAGGTAACTTAACTCAGTGCCGGACCTAAGAGTCAGTGTACAAACGCGTTCCTGCTTCAGGTGAGTTTCAATGGCCTACTACTATTCGGTCTATCATGTGCACACTGATGTGACCATCACCAACATAGGATGAACCGTATTGTGCCTTTAATGGGGGTAACAATTGAAAAAATCAAATCGGCTTGGCCAACGTGTGTAAGCTGAGATGCCATGTATTTGATCCCAATCTATTATAACGGAATCTGAAGAAGAACGTTCATTGTATTCCATAGTATTACCACAGGGTGAAAAGCATTTGCAAGATGTAGGTGGTTCAACTCTTCAAGTAATAGTCCAACAGAACTGACGGGAAACCAAAGTACACTCATTTCATTGTCTTATGCGGCATGCTGGCGGTCTTTAACGTGGAAGGTGTCTACATATATATAAATGTCACCACAGTGTATTTAGACTAATTTCTTTAAGTGGATGCATCCGTTTCCCCTTATCCGTCCCAAAGAGACTGGACGGTGACACCGTGGGAAGGCTTTCACATTTAGATGATGTTTTGGGCTAACGTAGACGGTGTGTCCACCACACCGACAAAGTCAATCATACCAGGCAGGCCAGTAAGGAGAGGTTTGACAAACCACAGTCTCATGGTCCTCCAGGTTGGGGGTTGGGAAAAGGTTGGCATCTTTTTCCGAAAAATGTATTATTCATGATACACTACCACTCGCTGATTGCGATACAGGCTTATTATCCGAAGGATTTGGTTGAGAACCATAATCGTCCTGCTGACTAGGTCTGGGAATCTTGGCAATATCTCAAACCACATACAACAATGAATACTCACGGAATCCTACACGGCTGCCGTCACCGGTTAAGTTGGAGTAGACATAGTAATTAACCCGAAGGCCGCAGTCACATTGGTAGATTGGATTCCTATTGACACTAGACTTTGCACCGTCTCCTTGGCGGGTTCTGTTAAGAATCAGCTCTAAACCCAAAACTTTCAGAAATCCCTCATTGTTTCTGCCCATCATCCAAATGATTGTAGTGACACGCCATCAAGGACGCCTTTTACTCAGATATGGACGACCTCCTCTGGTCGACGCGTGGCTCTGATGTAGCCGTTCTGGCCGAAGATATAAATACCCATGTCGGCCGCATTGGTGAGGCAGAGTCTCGTTTCACTGGCAGGTTCGGGATAGTATCGTATCCCTAGAATAATGACGGGCGACTGTTACAGATGTAGGCTGAACATCAGCTATTTGTAGCCATCGTTAACTTTAGACATCGTGCACGTCATTGTTTTTCTTGGTGACCATATTCTCGTAATCAGGCCTGGTCTCAGATAGCTGTTAGTTATGTGTGGCGGGGCTCCTTTCAGGACTAACGTTCTTATTGGATCACATACTTGGATTCAGATCGCGTTGGTACGTTGTCGTTTCGTTCTTACTTTTACTGAGCAACCACCTAATCGACAGCAATGATTGGCTGTTAAGAAACTGACCATGTCGTTGGTAAGGCATAATGACCAAACAGCTTAGAAAACTGCCTTAGCAATTCACACTTCAAAGATCTTAATGGCTGCCAGACCAAGGTCTCACGAGCAATTCATGAAACTGGTACTGTAGCATGCGGCACAGAGGTCGTGGGTTGAACAGACGTTGCATCCCGGGGAAATCCCTGGAGGTGTTAGAAGGTAGACAGAACACTCCTTCTGGAAGTTCATATAACAATTCTAGAAGAGATATGCGTAGAACCCTGAAACGTTACCTAAAGGCTGATCGTTAGACTTGGTTAATGGGCAGAGTTAAGGCACACTCATCAAGCTTATCCATGCCACTGGTCCCAGGCGGCCGTCTGTCAGTCAGGTTACCAACCTGACAGATGGCACACCCATTTATAGTAAGTTCTGAAAGTTAAGGCGGTAGGCGGAACTCGTTGAACGTCAGTTTGGTTGGTCTCCTGCTTCGACTGTGGTGCCATCATAAACTTGTGATGTAGCACCTTGATCGGCAGATTTGGAACCGCCCACTGAGTCTGACGTCCTCAAATCCATTTCAGCTCTCAAACATAATAGGACTATTGCCCAGATAATCTGGTGCCAGCAATTTTAAAGAAGGTGCAGAAATGTTAGTAGAAGCTTTGATTCAGTTGACTCAACTTGTGAACGACAGAGTCAATCCCTCCGTGCTGAGGTCAGTCGATGGTAGTTCCCATATTCGAAAAAGAATTTTGAAGCTCTTCCGAAAACCATAGGGAAATTAGTTTGACCTCAGTCACTACCAGGGTTCTGACATCCATTGCACTTCGTCCACTCACGGCAACTCACAAGGCAGGCATTAGGTAATAACAGGCAGGTTTTCGCTGTGGGTGAGGATATACAGAACACAGTTCCATTCCGAATCAAATTCTGGAGCAACGTCATGTGTACCGTTGGCTAACATGTGACCCATCTCTCGACTATAAAGGTGCATTTGAATCGATGGATCGATCCATACGTTTTGAGTTGCATAAACTCAGGGGTGTACCGACCTAGTATGAGAACATACTGTTGGTACTTTATTCCCATAGTTCATCTCGGGTTAGGGTTTGCGGTGAATTGTCAGACAGTTTCAGTATCAACAACGGCGTACGTCAAGGCTGTCCACATTCACCCGTTTTGTTTACTTGTGTCATAAACTAAATTATGGAGGACTGGCTGGGGTACTCATGAAATGCCAGTGTGGACCTCCTACCTGATGAGTGACTGACTTCGATCATACTGACGACATGGTGTTATTGTTTCTCAACTTTAGTATAACACAAACAATGCTAGACGCCATTTACTGTTCTTATAAATCTTTCGGAACGCGATTTTAGCCTCAAAGTGCAAAGTGATTTTGCAAGGTTGCCGTGATTACGTAGATTCGCTGTTAGCTAATTAAGTCTTGGAGGTCGTTGACCGATGTGTTTGCTCTTGAAGCTGCATCAGCGGTGGTGGTTACGGTGGAGGTGTATGGAGTGAAACAGATACGCATATCTGTATGGCCCAG
>JTDE01000037.1:30126-42345 GCA_014338405.1 Paragonimus skrjabini miyazakii
AATTATCTCTCTGATGCTTAAATGTCGGGTAAATGAGACAACAGTGAAGGTTGTATCATTATCTGGCAGAGAAACGTGGTCGCTCAGGGTAGAGGACGTGAACCTCCTCCAGGTAAGTCACTACATTGACACAGACTTAGGCGGTTAGGTCATGTACTAAGGATGCCAGCTAGTCGTTTGCCACATTGAACAATCTTTGCCGACGCTGCGGCCGACTGGCGTAAGGTGCGAGATGGTCAGATGATGACCTGTTTGAGAAAAGGGAAATCGTTCACGAATGTGTTGGTCACTGTAGATGGTGTTCGTCCCCCGGACTGGGGCCCTCGCGACTCTCAGAGTCAGTGGCTGGAGACGTTAGGTGAGATGACGACTTACCGAGCCCAGTGGCGTGAATATTGTAATTGTTTGTCCCAGATGTCTGTGAAATGAGTGCATTTAATGACGCGGAGCAGTGAAAGCAGTAAGGAAGCTGTCTTGCTGATGACACCTTACTTTCAATTACAGCTTGGTTGTTTGTTTGCAAGGTGTAGGCGCCTTGATGTTGAATGTTTGAATATAGATGTAGCTATTTTCACTTCTTTTTTCCCCTCTCTCTTTCTTTATACGTTTTCCCTTTTATTTTCTTCTTGTTTGTTTAACAGTTAAGCCACAGTGCGGACCATTGGTGTATTGCTGTCTGTGATGATAGTGATCATCTTGACATTATTTTACAGTTTTAAATGACCACTTGCACACAGCCCTCATGGTTATCACGAAATTATTTCTCTCTCACGTTATTTTTGATCATTTGCCATCCTCAAATATTCTGGATGACCTGTTCTAAGATCTCCAGTCTCTCGAAAGAAGACTTATCTTGCGAACAAATCAATAAAATCGGCCCTATGAGAAATGTTAAACGATTCGGTTTGTATACTTCAGCTACCCAAAGCTTTTCAAAGAACTATTCGAATTTGTGATGGGTATAGAGAAAGTGGCATGCATATCTTCCATATTAATTGTTAACGTTTCTGTAAACACTCAATTCTATTCACAACTAATTGGTGTACATTCGATATCATGGAATCAGTAAAAACTCAGAGCATTGGCAAGTAGTTTGATATGCAATATTACATAACTACGACGTTTTTCTCGAAACTAACGAACAGCAAGAAACGAACTCTTCGATTTATGATGCGGGTGAAGTTGTGATCAGAACGACGACTCGAATGTTAGACAACACTCCCAAGCTAACATACACAGCTCTCCCATGCAAGAACGCTAGAACGATGCACAAATAAAACTAGCACGAAGTACACGCGTACATCAAACCGACCTTATGCGAAAAAGCATCAGCCACTGTGGTGGTGGTGGTTGCCAGGACGTACGACAAAAAGCAACTGACTGTTCCGGTTGACGAGCCCGGAAGCGTGGTGACGGCTCTATTTTCAAAAGATGCACCAGTTTTTGTTGTCAGTCTTTTCGGGTGTCTCAAAAGCGCCAGATACAGCCGGAACAGGTGTGTCAGAAAGTTCTTACAGCGTTGTAGCATTTCATAATCTTCGCTAAGTATAATTTTGTTGAACACGATAAACCCGAAACACTGAGGTCCCCGTAAAAAATTTGACAGTGCAGAAAAAAGATACCTGTTACCATACGCTGACATTTTGTTTGCTCTCATAAATCACAAACTAAAGTATGCAGACCCTAGACGACTGAGAAACAGAGACAGGAAAGAAATATACAAGCACACACTGACAACAAGTGTTATGACACGAACATCACGACAAATTAACGAATTGCTTCAACCATTTCTGTGCATGAAATGTCGGCTGGCAAGATCTGACAAACATGGCTTCACTAACGGCCAGTAATTTTACGTTCTGCCTGCTTAACAATAGGTCGAATTAGCTAAGTGGGTCAACTCGGTAATCTGTTGTCATTAGGTGTCTAACAAACGCCGATGTGGGATTTCGAGCAGCGGATTCACCGGTCTGAGAATGCAGTATTATCAGTCGTTTCAACCGTTTCTGGTCGTGTTCTACTACTGTCCGAAATAGCTGTCAGTCTGTTCTGATAACATAAAAGTCACTTTAACTGCAAGTGAACTGATAGGCAGCTAAGGGGACAGAACGTTTGGATGAATTCCTTCCGCAACCATTTATATCTAAACCTCTGGCAACTTGAACTAAATACAAATGAGCAGTCGCATATGCACACGCTACAGTCCACCTTAATTTATGCTTGAATTAACTAGCTAGATGTTCCCTTTTGGACTGCAAAAATAGCAACGCTTCTCCGTTATAAGACGCTGCACTTCCGCATCATGTTATGAGTTTTTGTGAAATTTTCGCGGTGTCTGTTTGGTAATGGCGGCTCTCGCGGCATCCTTGGTTCTGCTTGCGGTTTATCAAGGGTGCAAATATCTAGGTTTGTTAAGCGAACCTGAGTATCCAACAAACCACGTTCGTATGCGGCCGGAAAAACTGGAGATCTGAAGCTATTGCTTTATGAGAAACCGATTGATGTAGGCCTCATTCTTACACCTGGTGTCAAGTATACATAAAAGGCTAAACTATTGTTTAAGTTAGTTTCCTTAGGTGAAATGGGTTCCAGTAAATAGAAATTCAGGATTAAATATTCAAACCAAAGTGGTCGGTATTGGTCAGAATAAATGCATCACCAGCGTACAGCTTTTGTAATGTGAGTTGTAAGCTGCCATTCAGTAATTCTTATGATGGTATCTGTTATTGTTGGGCCTAATGAGCTACTCATAGCCACTCCGTCTAACTATCTAAAGGAAAATCCTTCGAAGTTAACCTTAACGACTTCCACATGTAGATTCTGCGCAATAAATTCTTACCGTAATCCGTATCTTCCGACTATTCTAGTCGAATGGTTGAAAGAGAACGGATGTTTCAAATGGCTAAACGTTCGTTTTTCTAAGCGTAAAACAAAGTTTGTCTAACGATTGGTCTCAGAAACTGGCTGAGGAACTCGCCTTACAGTATGTCTCTGTATCAAACATGGTGATCCAAGAATTCGACTCAGACGTACCGACTGCTATGTGTCATTCCGCTTAGTACATACTGTTTGAGTGAGTATGCCGAAAAAATTGGGGACAATCCGGGTGAACGAGGCTGAGTCGAGTAGCTAGCGTCAGAATTATGTCAGCAGAACATGAACCGCAGTAACCCTAGTTTGTCATCCCCTATAGAGAAGCCTGATTAACAATTTCAACGGCTTAAGCTGGCCTTTCGAAAACAATTAGCCCATGTCTCATAGGAAAATGTTCAGCGCGTTGGTAGCCTAAAGCTTCTTCAAAGTCGGTCGGTGAGTTAATAACGACTGCTACAGTTTTGTCCTCACAATGTTGTGTTGTTAGCGGCTTTCAGTGGATTTCATAGTCGACGGTTTGTAGCATTTCGGTTATGTACTTGACCGTGTTACCATGTCCAACTTCACACATGTGATGTATGATAAACGTTATGTAGAAAATATAACTGTAGTATCCCGGTTGACTGTCATTTCCTTGACGGAGAACTGACCATTCACCTCGAGATGACGTGAGTGCCGAACGTTGCTTCCTAAAAGTTGCATCGAATCTGAATAGTCTCAATCTAGACGATCAGGAGGGAACAACCAACTCTAAGTTTACTGGGGACCGGCCACTTTCCGAGACTTACTACCGTTGAATATATGACAGAACCTCGAGAATTTTGCACGCTACCCAAGAAGTTTCTTATCGCTGGGCGTTGTTAGTTTGTTTTCAGTGAAGCTAGGAGTCATGTGTGCGAGAAGCATACGGCTTGTACACCTTCTCACCAACAACATCTAGCGAAGACATGTTTGACGGTGCAAAACGTATTCAAGTATTTTCTCATCGGAACTAGGAGCATGGTCCTCAATGCTTTTAAGTGTATGAAAAATACCTTCTCTAGTGATTTCGCTGTTCAGGATTTAACCACGTGGCTTGATTCTAGGCGAATTTGGCTTACCAATAAGCTACAATATCTAAGACTATTGATTAATTTGGAGATACTTATAGCAGACGAATAATGCGCTAGATTAGTCAATTTGAAATAGAACCAACTGAGAAAAATTTGAGCTTCGGATAGATTCTAAGCAGCGCTGATGTGTTCCAGCGTGAACTATTTCAAAAATCCTGTTTGGGAAGTCAATCCTAGGAATCGTTTAAGGAATTCTGTAAACCACAGTTGAGGGGATGGTTAAGTTAGTCAAAATTGACGAAAATTTCAATGTACTCTCTGAAGATACCTCACATCACATACATTCAGTGATCTTGAGAGTAGACTTATAAGTAAACAAAACTAATGATAATCATTTGAATACCACTTGCAACCAATTATTTCATATGAATTTCAGGTGTTTTCATCAGTACCACTAGTCTTGAGCATGGCACCAGAAACTATTCAATATCCTGTATGAAACCTGTCGCATTAAGGTAAAATCTTTCGGCCCGCTCATTTATCTTTCTTTGTGAGACGATCTCGTTTGGCCTTTCAGAACAATAAACCACGCATGCTTGTTCATTGTGCTCCTTGACTAAAAGGATGCGTTTGACTAACTTGACAGATCTGCAGTGGCGGTGGCAATTAGTAATTGAGAGCTAACCCTCTGAGTAGAGAAAGACCTGTTCGTCAATGCTAGATGGCCGTCGTAACTGATGTGCATGGACATGTTTGTGTTTGTATGGTTGCTGACTTTGTCGTCTAGCTTCACAATGTCCAGTGAATTTTGTTATATAAACCCACAGACTGCAATGTATACTTGATTAGAAGCAGCGAAATGTGTTTGAGAGGTATGTTGTGCAAAAAACTGTTTCTGACTTCTCTGTTCAAATTGGTTACCGGAAGAGTTGCTTTGCATATCTGCTGTCGTCTCTAGGGGACGACTGGTCATCATTAACAAGGAAGTGTCTAACAGCCGTCGTATCCAGGACTTATAGTGCCGTAAAACTGTGTATAGTACAACGAACCAGAACTCCACCAGTCCCTTTGGCCACTTACAAACGGTCCACGTCTGCCACACCCTACTGTTTGTACTAATATTCGCATAGCTACAATATGAGCTAGATACAGAAAACAAATCAACAACTAACTGTTTGTACCAAGTAGCATGTTACCAAATGCTTGAAAACTCTGTTAGAAACGCCAGGTGCCTGTAAAGATGTCGACGGACGGCAATCAGCATCATCACTTGCAAGGCGCATAACCCAAAGAGGACACAGAGTAAAAGTTGCTCAGGCATTTTTGATGATTTTTGGAGCAACCGGTAAAGCATACTGCAGTTTGTTGGTGCTTTGGCTATCAAGCGTTACAGTCCTCTTTGTGCATTCGAAAACACTCTGTGTTGACACTGCGGCTACCCTGGTAATTGGCATTCCCACAATTCTGGTTTTCAGTTTTTGTGTCTGTCTGTTTAATCCCTTAAGCCATGACTTGCGTCTTGTTGAATTTTGACTCGTTGAAAATTAGTTACATGTCCGCGTGTGATCAGAATGTATAAGATGTTATTCCGGAGTTTATCACGTGATTTACGTCTCATTGTTTTATTGAAGTTCTGTTCGGGTCTTAATATATTCTTTTGGCCCAGATTCCTCTGACGTTTTCTTTTATTCCTTCACATATCACTGCCCCGGCCGTTTCCATAATGTACAGACCACATTAACAAACTGCTGGCAGACATTATTTCAACACCAGACACAGATCTTCCGGTTCTGCTATCACTGTCAATCCGTCTCAAAAAAGTGTCACACGTGGTAAATCGATAAGTGATCTATGATTCCTCTAAGCTTTAAGACGTTTCGCAATCTAATACTGAGCTAGCTATGTTTACTGGTTCGTTGTAGAATGGTCACAGCCCTATCAAACACGTATGATGGTGGACACATCAATAACACCATCATTACGACACGCGACCACAAAAGTTGACACACTACAACAGTGGAGAAACAGCCTCGTAGACGATGGCCAGTTAAATTAGACAAAGTTTCCCTATCCATCAGTTTTAACCTACTTTTAATTCACATAGGAACTGGTCGTTCAGCTTATTATGCACTATTTTGACTGCCCAGTATTCTACCAAAGCTGGAATCAGAAGCGCTCAGTCAATGTTTCGTTTCATAGATCAGTTTGTGGGCAGCGAATTTTGTCTATCCGGAAACTCAAATTGTTTTTACAGTATTAAGCTGTGCAGCGACACTGACAGATTGAATTAGGTGTGCTACGTCAAATTTGATAGACTGTGGGAAGGACAACGGAAAAATGCACTTGATTTACCAATCAACTATGGTTCATTTGTCTCTTTTGCAAGCAGAGAATCAATCATGGATACACACCAGGAAACAACTGAACAGGTTACCTGAAAGCATTTTGATTGCGAACAACTGCACCAATTGTCAGACGAAACACTTGACTGACTAAGCGTAGTGCCTAGCTTAGAAACAGTGAATTTATAAAAAAGGGACGTTTACAATGTAGATGCTGGTAAAATGAAAGGGGAAAACAACACCATTTGAAGCCAGTAGGCAAATATCTTGTCTAGTAGTAAGCAACACAAGGACAGATGATAGCGCATAAACTTGTGAGCTGTTGTGATAGTTTTTTAAAAACGTTCGTTTTGTACCTGAATATGTGTTTGTCACCTGGATACAATTAAGACCGATGGTTCGCCAGACAACCGTAGGCATTCAACACGAATACTCTTTGTAGAAGAACGGAATTACAATAAATTAAAACACCGGAATGCACAAAATTATCGAAAGTTTAGAAAATTATCATTTTACTTAAGTTAGAAGGCAGAATGATTCTTGTTTCTTGAGACAAATTAAAAAAATCTTATACCACTGTGTATGCCACTGATAAAGTTGAAAAGTTTAGCGGTCTGAACTGTTAATTAATTGAATGTCTCCATCGATAATCTGGGCAACTACTGTTTAAATACTTCTTCTAAAAAAGAACTATGCAGTCTATCGTCATCATCATCGTTATCAACAACACCGTTGTTTTAAACAGTGTAGTCACCACTCATGGCAGGTGTTTTAGAAAACGTATTCCGGCAACCGTGTGGTGTAGACACGAATCACGATTGAGCTATCATTCAAGAGATAGTGAATAGCAAAAAGATGTCGAAATATGTAAACGGAATAACGAAACGGTCGATCTATTTGATACGATAGTATAACTTACGTTAGTTTATTTGTTGAAAACAAAAATGTTAGACCTGATGTAACGGTTTACATACTACTACTTGAAAGCAAATTGGGTTCACCTGATTCTTCTAAAGAAAGTGCTAATAAATCTTTTATTCATGTAGACCGCTTGAACAGGTTGATAAATCGCAGCGTTCCTGCTGTGGCTTCTCGTACCAGTTATATTTTCTCCGTACAAATACCTATACTGAAAAACAGTACATTTCCAAACCGAACCATGGATCTTCCTCAATTGAATCACTTCACACTTGCTGAACTGGTCAAACTACTTACCAGTAATAGAGATTCGACGTTATCTGAAAGTGTTAGTGAATGTTCGCGGTAATGTTGTGTTAACAGACCACCCTCTGAGTCCCTCAGTAGATGCCGGAAACACAGTAAGATGGGTGGGTACATGTGGTTTCTGATGTGAAACCTACAAACCCTAAGCGTAGCCTTGGAGTTCCTTTAGTAGTGCGGGAACTGCATAGGAGCATGGGGTTCCTGCCATTAGTTTGTATCCAACAGAATTTTGGTGTATTCGCAGTTTACGGTTAAATGAACTTCCAACTTATGTACTACTGACGCATCGTCTTTCCTCTTTATTCTGATGTTTATAAAGCACCATATGATACTGGTCTTTCGAGTAATGGAAAGTCATCCGACATGGTCCAGAAAAGGATAGATAAAATGGACAGCAGGCTATATCACACACTATTTTATTGACCAAAACAAAAGATGAAAACCATGCGATCATACTGCTTCGTCCACTGTTAACCAAGGCGTTCATCACAATTGACAACGAGTGATATCAATGCAGACTCGTAATACTTGGATTTACGAACTTCAAATAGCCCTAGAAATCGCATTTAAATTGAAACCTCCCACATAAGTAATACGGAAAAGATCACGTGCTGGTTGTTGTAAGCAGTTCGTAATCACGAGACAAGAAGACGAATTTATGGATGTACACCAGTATTAACGGAATCATAGTTTGTCATTGGCTGATCGTGTTGACATACGCAACGTCACAAGCTGTAAGTTGAATGGTTCGATACGGACCGAAGAACTTAGTGAATAACGGACGGTGTAACATTTAGGTTATTACTCCAGACCTGATGTGGTATTTTTAGCGCGGCATTTGAATTGATCCCTTGTTAGAACTTCTGTTATGCTGAGGTTTGGATAGGTGATGAGTCAAGTAGATTTTCATCAAAGGACCCCACCAGATAAACCTCATTTATTTATTCTAAAGAGGTTTGGCACCTGTCAAATGATCTCACCAACCATTTTATCAACTATAGCCCCCTACCTCACTGTAGAATTAACCGAAACTTTGATATAAACTAGGACGAGTCAGTATTTCCAGGATACTATACTAGGGAAATAATGAATGAGCAACCGTGTTGCCTTGACCTTATCCTCACTAATTAGGCGTATCTGATTTATACATTACTGTTGATATGATCGAATTAATCATATGGAACTAGGAGAAGCACCGCACAAAAATTCAAGTCCTTACGTCTGATTTTCAGTTCTGTTTCCAAGTTGACGAATACCCTTTGCCACATTAGTTTTCCCACTGAAGAACTGATAACGAAATTTTTGATAACATTCGTGAGATTCTAGGTCACCAGATGAATTTTGTTGCAAGCAGAATGTCACAGTGGGGGGTGGTTACCTAGTGGTCGATTTTGTTAACAAAACACGGGGAAAATATGAGAAACTGCAGACGAGTGTAACTTATGATCACGTGGATGAATGACCATGAGTTTTTTCACAGGCGAGCCCTGTTTGGCCAACAAACCGGGTGGGTTTTCCTCTAAGAAGTTAGTGACACTGGGTTCTTTTTGACAGCTTCGTGAAAGCAGAAAGGAGACATACTTTATGTTGTCATTTTGTTTTCTATCGTTTTGCACCTAAATACGTGAGAGCAGTTAGTGGGCACGCATACTTTCGTACTAGTTAACAGGTAGGCAAGATCGAAGTAACTGGATCGATTGTCTCGTCCTCTTCCTGCATCTCACACTGGCTAGTTAGCCCGGATTGGCACTTCATTGTTTAATCATTTGGCCAAGTTAGCTCATGCACAGTCACGTTGAAGTCACATTGGCATTTAGCCGAAATATACTGATCCATACTTACCATCAGACGTGATGTGAGCCAAGTGCCTGTGATAATCCATCGAAAGATTGCAGACCTTCAGCCACTAAGGTGAACTCCTAATGGAGTGATTGGAAGTAAAGTCCCAGCAGTGGCACAGGTATACACTACTAAATGAATTTGATAATGGTGAACTTTGAGTCTAGCGCTTTTGTTCAAAAGAAGCCAACAAAAAAAAGAATATTTGAATGCGAAAGCCGTGACTAAATGTGAGAGTTGTTCGTCTTGAGCCCTAGTGTGAATGTATGCCTATGCACGATCTGTTTGCTTCCTGTTGTCAAGTGTGCACATTCTAAGCCCCCGATTGATGAGAACAAATTATATATATATATATATATATATATATATATATAAACTTCATCTTTTCGCTCTCGTAAAGCCCAATGAAGCCGATTGTAAACCTTCAAAGCAAACTTTACTCCTTTTGATGGGAAGTCGTATGAGTTTTGTTGGAGTGCATTCGATGAAAACAGTCATTGTATGATTGAGGGATGATAACCCGAAGGATTAGGCACTGACTGTCATTATATGAGGGCCAATCCTTGGAATTTTTATTCAAACCCATGTTGATAGGGGCTAAACGTGGGATCGGACTGGAGAGCTCTTGAACAGCACATTCACATGAATGTCAGATAGTTAACATCTAGCATGACAACAAACAAACGCGTATTATCCGAACTGTTGGATAGGGTGAAGTCTAATGGATGTGCCAGTTAGACTATATATATGGTTCAGAACTGCTCACAGTTGGTTTCGTGAAGACGCTACCACTTATAATACAGACCTCGTAGTGATTGTCATAAATCTCTTGGCCAAAAAGGGACTTGACAAAGTTGTTGATGAATTTGCCGTAAAGTCTCATGTCAAGCAAATATTTCCTGAAGCTGCGAATGAAGACTACGTTTAGCAGAAATATATACATCACGGCTATCAACTCTCGTTTGGCCGGTCAGTCCTTTAAAACAAAAATCGGTTCCCCTGCTTAGTAGTACAAATCCGCAGAAGAGTGAAACACCTGGGGAGAATTCGATTCATAGACTAAACAACGTTGTCAGTTTTTAACAAGCTGTACGTTGGATAAATGAGGCAAAGTTTAACCTGGGTTAGGAACCGGTTATGTAGAGGTTCGTGGAAATGCGTAGAGCTGGAGACTGATTGGAGTTCCACTATTCTTCAGTTAAGTTCACTGCTCGCTTCGTTAGGGATATCACGGAAACAAAGATCCCAGGTAATAGTTTTCTCCTATGGCTCAGGTTGAATAAACACAGAGACACTTGAAAAAGTGTATTGGTGTGTGACAATGCAACTTTTCATTCGTAGCTGCACGACATAATCCCGAAGTGCTTTCCAAAGTGTGCGGTTACTGTGGTTACGGTCTTATCACCCTGAGTTGAATCGTACTGAAACATGATGATCTAGAAAAATGTGTGTTGACAGGTCACTTTTACGTTTGTGACGTTCTACTTTGATGAGCGATGATCAGACGATACAATAAGTCAGGAAGAACGGTGAAAACGGTTGCTGGATGAAGCAGATGTGCGGCACTGCAGCAGATTTGCACTTCACTCTCAGTATCGTCATGTAGGTGCTGCGTATGGATGTCATATTCGGTACTTGATTAACGTCAAAGAAGTGTGAGATTCATACGAACGTTTCAGAAGAGGCAGGTGTTCGACATTCACAGCCCGACTCACTTATTCGTCGGATATATATCATGTGTACTGTTTTGAATCATTATTGAGTGTCCGAACGTGTGGGTTCCCAGGTAATCTTAAAGATGAGATTCTGATCCCTTCAAAGAATTCTACCAATTTACTGTGTAATTCCACAATCCATTGAGGTGATTATAATTTTGTAGAAACCCAGAAGTGCAGCCATACTGGTTTACGGCAATCTGAGTAGTCCAAGGTAGACAGGAGCACTAGTAGTCCCGAATATATTTGCGATAACTAATTCCCAGTAATGGTTGACACGTCTGTTCGATTTACTTCATTCTGGGCAGTTGTGTGTATGAGTTGGCAGGGACGTGTTGCTCCCTCATTCTTGATGATCATAACTCCTCATCACGTTAGAACGGAATATCTCACCGTATCGTTGGTCAATGTGCTTTCGGTTTTCATGGTAATATCGTACCGCAAAACGACCGATCCGACTACATATGTCGCACTGTTGAGCTACCTCAGCAGTTCACGCGTGAAGATAATATATTCATGTTGAAGGTGAGTGTACATTCTTCGTTGTAACTTGAAGTAGTAGACATTATTTCTTTAAAAACTCGTGTTATTCACGTAGCTTCCAGCTGATCAACACAGTTAAACTTTTGTAGCGATTTTCACATGTTATGTTCTTAAGCATGAAGCGCAATACATCTTTGTTGGGATTTCCAACTCCTAAACATATATGTTCCAATCATCAGACCATTGGCAACAATCTCACTGAGTATCCAGAACGTTACTTAAAGTAATCCAGGTACTACATACTTCTTTGATGATACGATATTTTTGTTTGGAGGGAGACCACTGACGAGTGTGCAGTATGCGGAGAAACGTGTCCTAAGAGTAGTGTATTTTCACGCTTCTTTTCATTATAATAATGGATGGTATTTGTATGGTACTGTTTCGTATCTGCGAGCAGGTTTATTGCCACATAACTTCATGCTACAAGCAGAATATAGAGACTGTTGTAGATATTAATTTAAGTGTTTTGTTTGTTGTCTTTATTCGGGTTTGGAATCGGGGACTCCAATTTCTCCCGAAAGTTGGCTTTCTTCCTCCTGATTCTTTGATACCCCAGTGTCACTTTTATCAAGCATTTCATTTTTATGATCTTACGCAAGTGGGACAGGCAACAATCATTTTCCAAAACTA
>JTDE01000037.1:52329-91532 GCA_014338405.1 Paragonimus skrjabini miyazakii
ATCTCCGATCTCATTAAACCTGCTAGGCGATATTTTAGATTACTGATGAGGACATGTCCATCTGATTAGTATATGTCAGTATGGGAACAGAGGTCGGTACATTTAGACCTGAGGTTGGTTTTCCGTTTGATACGAGCTCTGTTTGCATGTGTAACTTGCCATTTTCTCCTCATGACCTGCCCAGATTTGGGCTAGATAAAAACAGTGCATGTGTACTTTGGAATGGTACCGTCTTTACCGTGATCAATGCACACGGGAACTGGTATGGACGCTTAAGTCTAATCTGTGAACTTAGGACAATTGGCATAATGAATAACAGTTCAATACCCCATACAGAACAAGTAGTGCAGCGTTTTGGTTGTTAGTCTGTAACCTAGAGTCTGCGAACTACAATGGTTTATAGTTATTCCATATCACAGTATTTTCACAAAGAGGTCCTAAACGGACAGTTTAACTCAGTAAATCTAAGTGACAAGAACTAACACCTTCTGATCAGCAGTGATCTATGGTGCACAACAAATGTCCTCTGGTCTTAACATGTTGTTGTTCAATGAAATAAAGCCTCGGTAATGGTGATAAGATGGTTCTTTTTGGTCGTTTAATGCGTAGTCACAGGTCTTCACGTGTATAACAGCGGTCTATAAAGAAAACTAACTTGATTTAACAATAAAAACGCTTGAAGACAGCTTAATAAAGACCGGTAGTTTCACACTAATCGACTCGCTTCGATTTGTTTAACCGTTTTTACTACGCATGTTGTCAGATTCGCAAACGGTTCCTCTCGGTACGTTCGTTTGTACATATATTTGCTAATGTTTAATATCTATGCGATTTACAAGTAAAATTCGAAATAGATCGCGAGTATTATCAACCACCTAATAGGTAAGATGATGTGCGCGCACGAATAATATGTAACTGCCGTAGGACACCTGAATTTTGGCATTCAGACCATTTTGAGATTACTATTCAAGGGTTGCGTAGGGTTCAAATTAACTGCAACCAATTGTGAGCAATACAACTTACTCGCAACTTTGTGTTATTCTCAATCCATTTATCAACAAACTGTTAAACACGGTGCCCAAACTGTTTGACTTCATTCGTACTAAACTTTTTGCGGATATCTTACAAATTGTAATTAAACCCAAAGACAAGGATACGGATTTTAATATTATCGGCTTCTGCTATCAATAAATATAGCACTCTGATCTACACGTAGTGGACTGGACGGTCCATGTAGTTTATTCAGATAGATTTTTTTCGTTTTATTTTTTATTCTCAATACACATTACTGGAATCGCTTTAGCTTGAAATGGGTTTTATAAATGCATTGCATGGCAAGCTCACGAAAATTTTGTAGTTTATGTCTGATGATTAGCATTTGTTTCTTAAACCATAATACTGTCGATAGCACCAAGTGAAATAGCAAACAAGAAGATAAAGATCACCTATGCACCTTATTTTTTATAGTAGTTATTAAACTGTTTGATCTTTGAAGTAGGGAGATATCTTAATCACCTCAGGCAGTCTGCGACTGACTATGTTCTTGATACGCATCATTTTATATTAAGTAGGTAACACAATGTTTTTCTCATTGAATACCGCTCCTTATGTGTAAATATCACCTTCAACAGGCATAAACTATGATGCCTAACAGAACTCTGAAGCAATCATGCTATATCCGTTCTCGAGTAAATGACGTGCAGCCGATGACGCAAGTAATTGGTCGCCAGCTAAAGTGTATTCGCTTATTTAAATTTTCTTCAACTAGTTCATTATGAATATATTGTGTCGGTGAAATGGTTATATTCCTTTCAGCTTTTTATCAGTAGATAGCTCCACAATTTATCTCGAAGTGAAAAATACAATGAGAATGGCACAGTGGTAAACACGGTTACCTCGTGAACAGCGTGTCCGTGGTTCAAGTCCCGGCAGTGGCGATGATATGCACTACTGACGAGCTCTAATGAGAGCGAAACTCGGGTCTAATGCTTCTGCTGTTCAAAACTGGCCAACTGGAGAGTCTATGTGGATGCGACAGCTGCGATCAATTGTGAGTGATGTTCAAATTGAAACAATGAGAACTGTTGAAAATCGATTGGGTCCCCACTAGTACAACGAAACCCGTCTAGTAGCCCATCTTAAGTTCAAATTGATTATGCTTCAGTGTTTTCGTGGAATTCGTTGAAACAGTGGCAAGGAATGAACTAAGTCAAACCCGATGCTGCTCTGGAGGAAATCAAGTGTGTATACGGTTACCGTTTACTTTCATCCGCCAGCACTTTTACTGAAAGCAATCAGCAAGAAAGTTGCCCACACAACCTGAATCAGTGTTGAACAATCACATAAGTTTTGTCATGTTTCTCAGTCTCAGGAAGACTTCAGGATTGCTAGTTGCTGGACCAATGGCATCAGGCAACCGGTACATTCATGGTTGGCTGTTGTAGTATCACTCCGACTGGTGTACCCGAATATTTAGCGGGCTGTGATCTGCTATCTACTCACCTGGAGACTCCAGCTGTCCTATCCGGTTAGCTAAAATCAGATCACGCTTCAGTGTCACGTTACATAAACATGTAAACGCGTATAGTAAGAAATCCAAGTCATATTGCAGTGGTGTGATCACCGAATTGACCCATCCGATGTACGGAAAGAAACTACATTTAAGAAGGATAGTCTGCTGTTATTTTTTATTTGGATGACCATCTTGCGTTGCGATTAGCACAAGTTAAGCTTTGCAGTTGGGACTAGTGTTTTCGGTGAAATCGACAACAATGTTGTTTGCCTATCCAACGCTGGGCAGGCGGTTGATGGTTGCGTGACTAAGTCCCTAAACATCTGGTTTTTCACGCATACACATATCAGCAATGGGTCTGAGGGTTACTGCGCTGCTGGCACATTCTGTTATTAATAGAGGCTCTTAGTGAATTGAAATTAAAAGGGAAGAACAGCATTCTTTGTTTCCTTTGTTTCATGGGGAGGTCAATGTCATTCTGGTTCTTCTGCATATGAATGCAACCGTTTGACTTCGTGACCAACTGGTGATTATTGGAATATCTGATCACATGGAATCATATTCTCCGAATCACTTGTGCCCACAAAGTCGAAAGTGTCTTTTAGACTGAGCAGCAGAAATCCCCTTTTGTTCAGTTGCGATGTCTCCACTGGCCTTTACGATGAGTCATAACACGGTGATTTGTGAATGTCGGGAATAGGTCATTGTGAACCTTTGAGAGTTGGTTAACATACAGGATGACCGTTGCTGTAGACACGATGTGATCGATAGCCCGCGCATCAGACATCTTCGATAGTCACAATCAATGAATTTACTTATTTCCATTCGTTCCTGTTCATTTATTCACATCCATTACTTAAATAACATTGTGCCCAAATTTCGAAGCTCCTCGACGACAACCGAACGTGAAAACTGATTACAAGTTGACTGATCGATTCTAGACAACCAGAAATATCTTCCGCCACGAACTACCACATTAGTTACTGAAACCTCCGTCAAATTGACGTCTTATATTGATATGCGTGGGTCGGTTTCTTCTAGCTTGGGCCAGTGAAACAGGTTAATCCGGACACCAATCTTGTCAGTTATTTCTCAGCGCAAACGAAGTGGCCGTCTTGCACCACAATGCGATAATCAACAGAGAATTGGGTTGTTATTTAAATATTATTGTATATACTATTAAACATATAAATATATATTATTTAAAGAAAAATAACCCACAACAAATCATTAACCTTGTCTAATCCACGCTATGAATCTTACGTTCAATAAGGATGATTTATCCATACGCCAAACATTACGTATAAGCAGCAGAACGCTCATTTCCACGGCGCCGTACAAAATAGACTATACTTGTGGAAATATAGATTTACGTGTGCAAATTGTGGTCAATTCGATCACTGGAAGTCATCACAAACGACAAATGTTTTTATGAGTTTTCGTGATGACAAACCGAACTCGCCTAACCTGATAGACTGCTGCACAAAACTGGGAATCGGTTGCAAATGACAATAAACCAATGAGGAAAGAATGCGAGTGACCACGTTGAGGTACTCCATTGTTCAGACTGAAGACAAGCCTCGGTCACATCTGTACATATTTCCATCGCAGTCCGATGTTAGCTTTTATTCCCTTGGGAGTGTTATACAACACTATGCGATTTTTGCTTGCTGGGGGTAACAGTGGTGTATGTATACGGTTGTCACAGAGATGTGAAACAGTCGTCTAAGGGCAGATGAATGAAGAGCAACAGACACATAAAAAAGAGAGATAACAAATCGAATAAAATAAACTTCGAATCCGCATTTCGGACAAAACAACGGTTACATAAGCTTTTCTTTGTTTTTTTGCAATGGAGAGTGGGAAAATTGTGTATGATTGAAATCACTCGACAATAAGTCAAAAATGAGATATATTCTCTACTAGGGATATATTGTGTTCACAGTCAAATGACAATGCCGTAAACCGCATTCATAAAACAGATTACTACCTGTTTCATTGTTTGCAATGATTCCAGTCTTAGGCAAACGGACCAGAATTTTGTTAGCGCCCAAACTGTTTGACCTCATTCATACAACATTTGGTGAGGATATCTAACACCTGATTAATAATCGAATCACTCTGGCGAAGAAGCATGCCAACTGGGTCAATGACCGTGTGTTCATTGTTTGCAGTGATTCAAGTCTTCGGTAAACGGACCAGAATTTTGTTGACATGATAGTAATGTATTACAATAAGAGCAATTGGAAGATCCGTCTGGTTTATCAGGTTCGATTAATGTCTAGAACCCTTGACCACGGGATTAGGACATGTTGCACACGTAATCATCAACATCATAGACAAAAATACATCAGTGGTTCACACTGATGCTTAGGTGCTGCCAACCATGAAGAAGAAGAAAACAAACCCTGGGAATAAAGAGGGATGGAAAAAAGAAGGGGACGGGAAGGAGACCGAACTAATGAAAATAGCTACATTTATATTCAAACATTCAACATCAAGGCGCATACACCTTGCAAACAAACAACCAAGCTGTAAGTAAAAGTGAGATGTCATCAGCGGAACAGCGTCTCTACGGCTTTCACTACTCCGTGCAATTAAATGCATTCACTTCACAGACAACTCGGCCAAATAATGACAGAATTCACGCCACTGGGCTCGGTAAGTCGTCATCTCACCTAACGTCTCAAGCCACTGACTCTGAGAGTCGCAAGGGCCCCAGTCCGGGAGACGAACACGATCTACAGTGACCAACACATTCGTGAACGATTTCCCTTTTCTCAAACAGGTCATCATCTGACCATCTCGCACCTTACGCCAGTCGGCCGCAGCGTCGGTAAAGATTGTTCGGTGTGGCAAACGACTAGCTGGCATCCTTCGTTCGTGACTTAACCATCTAAGTCTATGCAAATGTAGTGACTTACCTGGAGGAGGTTCACGTCCTCTACCCTGAGCGACCACGTTTCTCTGCCAGATAATGATACAACCTTCACTGTTGTCTCATTTACCCGACATTTAAGCATCAGAGAGATAATTCTCTGTCGCCATAGGTGCGCCAAATTAATGAAAACACCGCCTGGGTCATAGAGATATGCGTATCTGTTTCACTCCATACACCTCCACCGTAACTACCACCGCTGATGCAGCTTCAGAAGCAAACACATCGGTCAACGACCTCCAAGATTTCATTATCTAACAGCAAATCTACGTAATCACGGCAACCTTGCGAAATCAATTTGCACTATGTTGCTAAAAACGCATTCCGAACGATTTATAAGAACACGAAATGGCGTCTAGCATTGTTTGTGTTATACGAAAGTTGAGAAACAGCAATACCTTGTCGTCAGTATGATCGAACTCAGTCACTCATCAGGTAGGAGGTCCACACTGACATTTCGTGAGTGCCGCAGACAGTCCTCCATTATTTCTTCCATGACGAAATTGAACAAAATCGGTGAAAGTGGACAGCCTTGACGTACGCCGTTGTCGATGCTGAGACTGTCCAACAATTCACCATAAACCCTAACCCGAGATGAAATATGGGAATAAAGTGCCAACAGTATGTTTACATACTAGGTCGGTACACCCCTGAGTTTATGCAACTCAAAACGTATGGATCTATCCATCGATTCAAATGCACCTTTATAGTCGAGAGATGGGTCACATGTTAGCCAACGGTACACATGACGTTGCTCCAGAATTTGATTCGGAATGAAACTGTGTTCTGTATATCCTCACTCACGGCGAAAACCTGCCTGTTATTACCTAATGCCTGCCTTTTGAGTTGCCATGAGTGGACGAAGTGCAATGGATGTCAGAACCCTGGTAGTGGCTGAGGTCAAACTGATTTCCCTACGGTTTTCGGAAGAGCTTCAAAATTCTTTTTCGAATATGGGAACTATCATCGACTGACCTCAGCACGGAGGGATTGACTCTGTCGTTCACAAGTTGAGTCAACTGAGTCAAAGCCTCTACTAGCATTTCTCTACCTTCTTTAAAAATGCTAGCACCAGCTTATCTGGGCAGCAGCCCTATTATGTTTGAGAGCTGAAATGGATTTGAGGACGCCAGACTCAGTGGGCAGTTTCAAATCAGCCGATCAAGGTGCTACATCAAAACTCTGTGATGGCACCACATTCGAAGCAAGAAGCCAGCCAAATTGACTCTCAACGTGTTTCGCTCACTGTTCTGACATTCTGGACTCACCAGAGATGAGTGTGCCATCTGACTTGCTGTCAGCGTCACGGACAGACGGCCGCCTGAGACCAGAGGCACGGATAAGCCTGATGAGTGTGCCGATTTTACATGAAGTGAAATGGTCTTCATTTCCTTAACTTTTCCCACTAACCAAGCCTAACGGTCAGTCTCTAGGTGACGTTTCAGCTTTCTACGCATATCTCTCCTAGAAGCAGTGTTCTGTCTAGCTTTTAACATTTCCAGGGATTTTCCCAGGATCCAACGTCTGTTCAACTCACGACCTCTGTGCCGCATGCTACAGTACCTGTTTCATGGATTGCTCGTGAGACCTCGGTCTGGCAGCTATTGAGATCTTTGAAGTGTGAACTGCTAAGGCAGTTTTGTAAGCTGTTTGGTAATTATGCCTTACCAACGGCATGGTCAGTTTCCCAACAGCCAATCACTGCTGTCGATTGGGTCGTTGCTCAGTAAAAGTAAGAACCAACACGATCTGAATCCAAGTAAGTGATCTAATAAGAACGACAGTCCTAAAACGAGCTCCGCCACACATAACTAACAGCTATCTGAGACCAGGCCTGATTCCGAGAATGTGGGCACCAAGGAAAACAATGACGTACACGATGTCTAAAGTTAATGGTGGGTGCACATAGCTGATGTTCAGCCTACAGCTGTAACAGTGTCTCGCCATTATTCTAGGGGTACGATACTATCCCGAACCTGCGTGTTAAACGAGACTCTGCCTCACCAAGGCGGCCGATCTGGGTATTTATATCTTCGGCCAGAACGACTACATCAGAGCCACGTGTTGACCGAAGGAAATCGTCCATATCCGAGTAAAAGGCGTCCTTGATGGCCTGTTACTACAGTCAATTGGAGCATAAGCAACGAGGGATTTCTGTAAGTTTTGGGTTTGAGCTGGTTCATAATAGAACCCGCCAAGGAGACGGTGCAAAGGTTAGTGTTAATAGGAATCCAATCTACGAGTACGGCTACGGCCGTCGGGTTGAGTACTATGTCTACTCCAACTTGACCGGTGACGGCAGCCGTGTAGGATTCCGTGAGTATTCATTGTTTTATGTGGGTTGAGATATCGTCAGGATGCCCAGACCTAGTCAGCAGGACGATTATGGTTCTCAACCAAATCCTTCGGATCATAAGCATGTATCGCAAGTCAGTGGGTGGTAGTGTATCATGAATAATACATTTTTCGGAAAAAGATGCCAACCTTTTTCCAACTCCCAACCTGGAGGACCAGGAGACTGTGGTTTGTCAGACCTCTACTTACTGGCCTGCCTGGTATGAGTGACTCTGTGGGTGTGGTGGACACACCGTCCAGTTTAACCAGCTATCACACCGCGTCAAGGTGTCGTCGTGTTGTGACGGAACTTGTTGCAGTGTATGTAACGAACTAGATTCAAGACTGTGCTATCCTTAAAAATTTTCAGACCTTTTTTATTTCCTCATAATCTCGCTCGTCGCTCAGTAAAGCGTAACTCAATGATAGAGTCCAACTGTCATAATAGCTCGTCACCTTCGTGATTGTCTATGTAGAGAAGGCTAATAGATCTCTACTAATTTAAACTATCGCGGGAAACTAAACAAACTTATTCGTCAGCAGTTAAAAGCAAATGGTGTTGTACTAATGTGAATTTCATACATCAGTGAAACGCCTGAAGAGAAAGTGTTCGACAATGTTCAGTGATACTATAAAGTCATCAAGGTACCACATTCAAGAAATCTTTGTTTTCAGTTAAATTACAACACTAGATTGACGTTTGTTACTCTGCGTGTTTGCCAGTCTATTCCATCTACTGTCAATCAGCAATGCATCCATAGAGATGCAAACATCAAGATTCTAAGGACCGCCAAGTAAGAAGTCTCTGTTTTTGAAATTTTTCCCAACACAATTAATTATGTTGAGATGGCAACATAGATTTCTGTCAACCACAGATCAGAATGTGAACATCAATCATACATTGCCACTGGAGATCAGTGATACCGTGCGCGTGTAGTCAAAAACAGTTAGTTTATTCCGGTTTGCATTCTGTAAAGCTCAAGCGATTTAGTAGGTGCGTTGAGTTTGACAAATTAATCCATTTTCACCTGACTGTAGAACTGTAAGCGTTAAAAAGAACGTGACCACCATTTCATATGTCATTTTCAAATGAAACGAATGCTCCGGTTGATTAATCTACAAGTCTGTTGACATTGCGCAGCTAACGATTGTTCATTAGCAGAAAGACAATTGAAAAGTCATTAGAAATATCGCATCTGGACATCTGTGTAATGTTACAATGCTTCCGGTCACCTGTGAGTTGTTAAGAGAGGCGGAGAATAAAAAAGAGTAAACATACAGAATATACAGAAACAATGACTTCGTGTGGCTATTATACTTACCTCGTTCTCATGAAGTAGCGAAAACACCGATGAATAACTCTCACTTATGACTACAGTACACCCGAATTAAGGAATAAAACGGGTTGCTAATAGTATTTATACATTTGATATCAAAGACGCTTTTAGTTACACTAATGATGAAAGAGTAATATGACGAATCAGAATGAGAGTCATACAATCATTTTTTTCAATCATATGCGATCATTCTGAAGTTCATGCCTTCGGTTACGTTGTTTTTTATATAGTGGTTGGTAAAGCCAAATAACTGGGTTTTATTGAAAATTTTATGATCCTGTAGGTGTGTCGAAATACATCAGCTCCTTAGACAAATGTTACAAGGGATGATTGTGTTCCAGGATGACAAAAAGTAACCCAGTGTTACACTGTTGATTGTGATAGCAAAATTGAAGAACTCATTACGCTGTACAAGTTGGTAACCTCCAAATCATTTGGAGCAATCTGTAGATTTTATTGATAGTGTGACCTTTAGCAATGTTTCAGTTTAAAGAAGACTCAACTGTGAAACATTCGGGCTTTAGCTGAATTCGAACCAACGAAATAAGCAATATATCCGAAAGCTGCACGCGTCCTAACAGCTTAGCTACGGAACTAGGTCGGGAGTTCAGAACCTTCTCGTCTGGACTAAATTAGTTGTCCAATCTATGGTGTCATATGGGCCCCATCAGGTGATCCAGAGCATTGACTACCCGAACAGGATTTCTGAAACACTACGAAGCAGCCCACCTGGATCGTCTGCCGGATTCCGGTTGACACTGGAAAGTGGATGGGTAGCCGAGTCCAATTGTGAAATTTCTGAGGCCCCGGAGCGGCCTCGTAGCTAAGTTAGCGGAGCGCTTGTGCCGTTTAATTTGTAACGGCTCGATACCTTGAACAAAACCGGACGGCTCAATCCCAGCCATCCACTCACCCACCATCTGGTCAGGAGCCAACTTGGTAACAGTCTAGCCCACACACATCGCTGGTCTAGTCTCAAGGTCACAAATACATCACGCACTCCACAGGCCAACACGTGATTCGGCAGTCCCGGTCCACACTGCACGCACAGGCTGCGCTAGGTGTTTTTCACCTTCACTCACCCGACAGACTGTGAACCCTGTCCCCTCAACACTGCGAGTACCAAGGTCACATGCACACACACGCAGGCCGACTGAGCCGACTCTACGCGTGTTAACTTACAGGCATGTGGCGCCCACACATGAAGGCTATTAAACTAGCCGACACAACACAACTTCTGACGCCACGTCTCGGACATTGAAGTCAGCAACACGCAAAGGCAACGGACACGAGAACATGAGCTGCACCACAACTGTACGACTCCAGATCGTACCCACGTCATCCTATCCCTGCAACACTGCCAACACACAGCGTATACGAGGATATTGTTAACCGCATTTCTATCAACAGCGACTATTTTGTATCTTACGTGAATCTCTTGGCTTGTATGTTTCTAATCATTTCTCTGTTTATACGTATTTGTATTGTTCACCTTAATACTCAACCGTGCACCCTTGTTTTGTTTTAACTACTTTGTGTAAGGTTATAGTAATTTATCTGCAGCCCACACCACCTCACCACGTAACAAGGTATGACGTTCTTGTTACTTGTTCGAATTCAGCTCAAGATAACATTTTCAGCAACTGCCTTCACTAAAAGGTCACTTTTCTGCACTAATTAATATGCACATTTTCGCAAACGTCTTCGTACAGCGTTTGCATTGGCTGTGACAAAAACGGAACGTCATCCTCATCACCATCCCATTCCGCGAAGGTTACGTCGTGGTTCGCCAGTTTGCTCCAAAAATGGGCGATTGATCGATGGTGCAAGCAAATGCGTTGATATGAGTGAATTGTGAAAGTCGCGAACCAAAGCATCGGATAACAGTCAATTCATGAGCCAACAGGTCACATAAACTACCCCCCAGTAAAAGTTGGACATGTGGTGGCAGTTAGTCTCAGAACCGTTCATCACCACAAGTGATCGAAAAGTAAAATCAAAACTCATACAATACAACAGTTAAGTTTTATTTACTTTACTGTAGTTCTGAAGACGTAGTGGAGCAAACAGAGTATTGTCCAGTTTCTAAATCTGTAGAGCATTTTGAAACGCCTAGGATTCTCGTTTGCCTGCTTATCATTGCAATCGGAAAAAAGCAGTTACATATTAATCCGCAATAGATTATACGTTCTAGTTAAGCGACGTGAAAAAAAAAGATTGGATAGCTAAACTGAGTTTGCTCAATGGAGGCTGCACTTCACATACTAGTACCAATCGTACAGAGGAAATTGTTGCATAAGCTAGACGATGATTAATAATAAAGAAAAAACAAAAATCGGAATGAACTAACATAATCAAGTTGGAGGGTTAATAACAGGACAGAAAGTTTGCAGTGCTTCTTCTTGCTGAGTGTCAACTCTAAGGGAGGCAACAACAACAAAACTGTGTAAAATATGCTTGAAGGGTGTACATATATGTTTGGTATCGGCATAATTTGACTTAGTGCCTATTATAATTTCGAAGTACGCCTTCGTGTGCTCCAGTTCTAATATTATCAGGAAATATGAGCCTAACAAATGAAATTGGTGTTTCGAGTAAGCAATTCATCTTGAACTTCACGATCGTCAAAGTTTAACAACACCCTGAGTAAGAACCTTAGCCTCAAAGTTGTATTATTTGACGTGTGTAAAAAAGTAGGCATAGATTACGTCTATTTAGCGGCAGATCTACCTATACCATTTGCTCTGTCGATTAAACAAGAAGCCAAAATATGATCTCATTTATAGAGACGCTGTTCAAAACTGGGAAATGATGAGCAACATTCTGCCACCAGATTTTTATTTGTTAGTTTCTTGAGGTTCTTCTGCAAAGAACAGCACAGTGGGTGACATCAGTGCACTACTTACGTCAAGCTTTCATGAACTGATATCTAGATGAGGATTATGCGGAAAACGCTTGAAGGTAGTACTGAATCAGGGTATTCTGTTCGGTCAGGTCTACCTTATCGCTTAACGGTAATCCCTAAAAAGCTTAGTAAATACAGGTTGTCTTTCACTATACATTGCATTTCTGGGGTCAAGGATAGAGCGATAGGCTCTACCAAGAGACGGACAACAAAAAGTGTGTCCAGTGTGCTACTCAGGCTCTGCGTAGAACTAAACGCTGTTGAGGAAGACTCTGAGAATAAACGATATCCCTCTGCATAACACTGTGCAACTGTGGCGCACCTAGACAGTAGATTCGGATCAAATCGCTTAGTTGTGTGAACATCTCATGATAACTTGATGCAGTCGTCAACGCAAAATTTAGCTCCTGACATTGGCTTGGTTACGTCATCGGGAAGATGGACATTTTGCGTCGGAAAAGCTATGATAGAACAGAGCGGATTTAGTTCTACTTTGTTGCGCTTTCATCTGGTATTCGATAGATTGCTTAGTCAGATAGCCACTGATAAAACGTGCCTTTTCCTTTGTCAACGTCCTAATGCGACTTGACTGATTGACCTGAGTACCTGCTATGCGGCTTCACCTAGTCTACTTGCGCGGAGACAAGAAGAACACGATTGCGGAAAAACACGCCATGTGGTCGACTACCATTTCGACCAAATGAATAAAATGTCAGTAAATATATATCATGAAATAGTGGCCAAATATGGCCATTTACTTGTTGAATCACTGTCTGCTTGTTTAGGCCATTTCGCTACCAAGTGGCCAAGTAAGGCCAATTTCATAGGAGTTCGTTTCTCGGGCTGGCGTGACACCCGCGCTCACTTGCACGTACCCTCCTGTCGCGACACCAACGCTCACTTTCACGTCTCCTGCTAGTTGGTCTGACGTTCCCCTCAGTGCTTTGTTGATGTCTGATTTCGTCAGCCGTCACCAATGTCCTGACCAGATTGTTTTGATGAATTTACCTCCGAACAGGCACCTGCCAACTAGAGGAAAGAGGACGTTTCACGATTTCTCTCAGGTCTTCTCATTTATGGAAACGTCCTCCCACGGTCCTCCTTAACAGCGTTATGTTTTACGCAAGGCCTGCGTAGCACACTTGCCAAACTAGTGTAGTGAGCTACCGTGATATACTACTCACACGACTGTTATTCACTAGTAGGACCAGAGCATATATTTTGACATCGAAGTAGCCGCAGGAAAAATACAAGAAGAAACATCGCACAAAATGGTCCTTCCTACGTAAAGGAACTAAGCATTGGCGTCCGTGACAACCGAGACGGTATGGGCCGACTACTGTATGCATATGTGCCTTTTTGTCTGTGGTCCTGTTTAAGCCCTTAACCCATGTGTTGCATTCTCGAATAAGCAAATCTTGTTCCATCCGTGTTCTTGACTCAGTTCACTAGTCCCAGCTTAGCGGAAAAACCAACCACCTTGGGAAGCCTGTTATGGGGTATATTTAACGTGCACAATACATCAACATTTGTTTCATCCTGGCTGTTGCCAGGACAGTGAGTACCATAAATACTGCGGGAGTGGTCGCAAAGAGAACGCACTTTTTAGCCGGAAAATTATCTACTGATACGCTTAGAACTCCTACCAAAAAAGTGTTGATCATTAGATGTGAACGTCAACTCTGATACAGATGAAGACCGTTTAGGTCAGTGTTGTTGTGGTGAAGAAATCCGGTTTAATTACAAGTCTGTGACTTCGTTAGGAATAAGTAAGGTAGAAATGGAGCAAACTTTCGGAATGCATGAGTCATGGAAACCGATGTGTAACTAAACTGGCTTGTTATCGTCGGACACTTTTAGGAGGCGCATCTCCTAACGAGACAGCCAAGGCGCATCACGCCACATTGATCGGCCGGCCCAGCTCAGATTGTATGGGCGTGGGTGGTGGCATGGTGCCATTCAGCCAATCAGATTGCAGATGTGTGGTCGAACGCCTATCGGGACTGCGCTATCTGGACTGTTTTTTCTCGTATCGCCTTCTGATACCCCCTGTAACGTGATTTGGTCTTACTGTTACATTTGATTCGCTCTGCGTCTGTTGGCCATTTATGGTGATCGTTTCGTCCTATAACTCTAGAGGTCTATATTTGTCTCGCCCGTTCAGTAAATGGTGTTGACACGTCTCTTCTGATTTTCTTGGTTCTGGGTCAAGCGACTGGGCGCGAAACCAAGGCGAAGATCCAATGGACTCTCAGTGAGCTAAGACAGTGGAATCATGAAAAACGACTTTCACTAAACGATAATTCCTTGGGTTTTGTGTCGTGCGTTGAATCCGTTTCACTGAGTTAAGTCACTGCTGGCCTAACAGCTAGACAGTTGGGGGAACCATGACAGAATGCAGGCTCAATACCACGAGTGTACACTGGTAGTGGTCGGATTTTGTGTCTCGGAATACCAACTCTTTTGAAATTCCGGTTTCATCTTGTCCTACGCAATTGTTTACTTGTGCACATTTCTCCACCCTGCTTCTGACAGTTTCTTAGAATAGGACTCAGGTGTTATCGGGTTAATATGTCGACTATTGTGCAAAAAACTGGTCCCCCATTACTGCGCTTTAATTAAGTGGTATGTGCATTGTCCTTTTGGAACAGAGCTTAGTCCCACTGTTTCGAAGTAACGTACTGCTGGAGGAAATGGTACCAGATGTCAGTATAAGGGTTCCCGATTACAATGCATGGTAACTTTCCTTAGCTGCTACGTCTCCATTCATTGTAGGCTGAAGTCGTTCAGTCCTTTTGTGATTACACTACAAGCGAGCATGAGTCCACCACAGCCCCGGAAGAAGTTGATAGAGATTTCTGCAAACGTTTATTCCCAGCGACCACCACCGAAATGGTGGACAGCTGGCTTTTTCTTGTGGGGTCTTATCAGCGGTTTGCAAATTGTTTTCAAATGTTAACAGAAGACTCTCTCAGACTCCCAGCGTTTCAACCTTTGAACTAAAGAAAGGGTAGCCATTAAGGAAAGCAATTCACATATCTTCCGGAAACTGAGTCAACAACTCTCTCGTGATCTGTTGAACAAGTTTGTGGATTGCAGTCTGCGTGTCATGGGTTCGACGTTTGGGCGTGGTAACGAGGGCGAAAACCAGCCACCATCTTACTGTTGGTCACTGAGAACGACCGTTTACAAAGCTTATGCTTAACACGTTGGATTGTCCAGACAGCTAGAAACGACTTGATGATCGAAGCTGTTGCGTCCGGCTGCTTATCTATTCTGTTGACTTTCTCGTGTGTTCTGTGGAATTGATTCGCTACGTATAGTTAAAAATTTGTGTTTGGATATCGTGCATTGATCAGTGGTCAAAGCAAATACCACCCTGCTGTTGCTGCGTTCCGTTATCTGTCAACACCGTAGTATCACACAGTAGATCGATAAAGACCAGACGTCAGGACTAACCCTTGTCACATATGATCAGAGTGCAAAGTCATACACTCACCGAAGGACAGTTCTCACGTGTATACATCCGCAGTGGACACAAACAACTCCCAGTTCCACCAACGCTACTGCAGTCAACATGCAGCCGAAACACCGACCCTTACACAACCGATTTCCCTTCTGGCATTGGCCCATAACATGATTCTACACAATAACTTCATCCGAACGAACAAGACAACCGGACGGTTCACACAGTGAACATAACTTACCTGTCTCCGGCGAACCGGAGAACAACTGCTGCCCTACAGTGCTGTGTGAGCCGAACGTTCATTACATGGTGTTTTCATCCTTCAGATCACGACGTTGACATCCACATAATTTCATCCAGCTATTGATTCAAGCTCTGTATTATTTTGTTCAAAATACTGTTGTAAATGCATTGAAGTTATGTGAATGTCCATTAAATTATAACTTATTTGTCCATTCTGTTGTTGTTATTCAGACGTCTAGGGAGTTCAGTTTGACACTTCTGACGAAGTATTGTAACTAACAACGCAGTATTTTGAACATTGTTTTCCTTCTTTAGCACAAATTTGGAATCAGTGACTGTAAGTTTTCGTATTCATTCTCACTTTCTTGGTTCCAATAACGCTGTGCACTTTTATGGTAATTCAAGCTTCGAGACAAATGCTAACAGACTACAGCATCCTACAGGTTAGGAGCCACTAGTCTGAAAGACGGGACTACTACCAGTCATGAGTATTCTGATTACCTTAATGTCAACTATCTGGTTTCAGCCAATCTCGTTTAAACACAAAGCAAGTGTAACGTGATAGGTGAAACACTGTTCTGCACCTCCTAGTCAAGTGAACTGCCAATTATTATTCTCAAAAATTATTATAGTTTGAAGTAAAACAACTGTATTCGTAGCTCTCGGTCGTTTGTTTCTACTTTTTCGCGCTAGCGTTGAGCTCGAACTGATTCATTACGTGCTATCAGATCAGCGAGCTTAATCACACCTTTGTAAAACGGTGCGTAAACGACGTGTGAGTATGATACAACAAACTCAATTCAGCATGGCCGGCAGAATCCGCGCCTGAGACTATGATCCGTGGGTCTGTATCCTTTGGCTGACCTGCTGATTGCGTGTGATTAAGTAGTTTACCGTGTCCATTGCGTCTTGTTTAATGCAACGTTTTGTTGAAAACGTCAAGTTCTTCATTATACTAATGGTTTTTGTTTTGAGCAACTTTTGTTAAAATTCGCCTACCGTGAACGCGGTTTTCTCATGATCCGTGGGTTTGATTGGTACCTGCCAGTATCCGGAGCGTAAGTTCAATACTGTGAACAACTTCGCCTGTTGTAGCCTGTCAAAATATCAGCGACGGACGGTATTGGTACGACTGTGTTCTGTGTTACCTCATTCAGCCGTCTAAACTCCACACAAAAGTGGTATTTCCCGTTGGACTTCTTCATCAGAACAGGCGAGTTGTACAGACTGTTGGCCTCTTCGATAACATCCTCATTCAACATGTTTTGTCATACAACAAAATGCCTTTGACGAGTCAGTCACATGTTGTGTAATCAAGTAGTGCATGGTGATCAATAACGCTGGATCATTCAGAGTGTTTGCTGTCAAGTTGCCTGATTTCGTACCCGTTTGTTGAACCCATTTTGGTAAGTGTTCGGCATGGGGATCCGAACCGTTCTGCGCACGATCACTAGTTTCGCGGCAAGGGACGTGCTGATAACATCTAACCTTGAACATCGCTCTACTAATCGACACACGTTGTCTTCATTGAACAACAGTTGTAAAACTACTGTCTTTTTGGGTACTGTCGTTTGGGAATAATGATCTTGCACATTTTAATTCGTTTGTATAAACGCCAATAGTTATGCGGTAAAATATGTTAGAGTACAAGTGCCGTTTCAGTCTTTTTTCTGTTCCATTCAAATTTACAACGGGAAGTGTTTGTTCTTAATAAGTAATTACTTCGTCTTAATTTTAGTTTTTCTAATTTTTACATTTATTTTTGTTTTTAATTGTGTTCCGTTGTATTTTAATTATGTTCTGTTGTACATCGCAATGTTTTACCGATCTGTTTGAACAGTTTTACGAAGCACCTGGAAGAATACAATGCAGTTTAAGCAAACAACGCCGTACTTTTTTGAAAAGGTTTTGTCAAGTGATCTCGTGGTCTAATTTTAAATCTTCGGAGTTCACTGTATAATACTACACCGCCATATAGAACAACTGTTAACAATTGGCGATGTGCAATTTGGGCTCAGCTCTAGGTGCCACCCACCTTCCAGATGCAGTCTTAGTCCATTACTTTCACTCAAGGTTGTTGATATGCGTTTGTCACAAATTCACAACTGGCGATACTGTACGGAATAAATTAACATCTTATTTACTGACTATTGAGTGCGCAGTTGAGTTGTGAGTTACCAGCCGACTGTAGATGTAGAAAAATAGTAGTCCTTTGAAAATATGCTTATAACTCTGGTAAATAAGGCTTGTGCTGTTCACCTGTGTATAGGGAATGATTTATTGTCTTCCCACAGCGTCAAATGCTCATACAAGTAAGAAAAACACGTGCACATATATTCTGAGCGAATGGTTTATCCATTGGTTTGGGTGGAAACACCACTAAAAATCGTCTTAATTCGCAATAGAGGAATCTGACTGATGTAATTTTAACAGGACTCACAAGTAAGCACAACCTTCGCATTCCTACATACACTTTAGGCAGACCATTTTAAAGGAAGCACTATATATGAGTCTTACTCTTGTTAGAACTCGTCAGTGGTGCATACCTTTGTGACGACCTGGACTAGAACATCAACCGCGCTTTTCTGAGGTAGCCGAGTTGTCCGCTGCACAGATGACCTCGAATTAAACACGAATGAATCATGACCTACAAACCCACAGCTACATTTGCTTGTAAGCACTGCTCAGACTGTCCGGTCCTCACGACGGGATACAGAATAACTCTCCTGTTAGCTTCACTCACTCTATAGGCTGGAATCACAGCATTCACCGAACCTCGTGAGCAGTATTTTGATTACCAATGAACGTTAGGGGATTTCTGTTGGTACGAATCGAACATTACTCATAAATCAATGCAGCTTTTACATTCCAGCGACATTTTTCTTAAAGAAGCATAACATTAAAGTTTTGCTGCTGTTAAAACTTGTCAGTAGTACACAGTCCTGTGGTGGAATGTAAAGTCTGCCTGGAGAAAAGTTCGTTCATCCTCACTTTTCAACTTTTGCTTCAACAAGCATACATATGGGAGACTTGTACTGCATGTTGTACGTTATGCATCACTCGACCATCAAGTGAGAAACATGATAGTATGAGTTACATACCACGGAAACAAAGATTACATGGAAATATTTAAATTACTTTGCTGTTGATAATCTTGTTGTATTAGTTGCAGACAAGATTTCAGGTTCCTCTTTTATCATCGGCTGACTATTCAGGTATATGCGTAAAACAGGTTAACTGAATACTATAATTTAACTTTTCCTATGGGTGCTTTCCAATTGCCAAGTCTTAGAGTTACATATATTTAGGTGCATTCCTGTGAACAAGGCAAAACTGACAATAGGACATTATTTGACACCAGGTTTGGAAGCAGACAACGGAACAAAGAGTGACCTTTTGATCGATCACATGTTACACCATCGAACGACGCTATGCAATCGCTATTGTTGGCTCCATCTGGTGTTTACGATCAAGGTCAACCGTTTATCGGACGTAGTACTGCAAATGCTCTGAAATGTTGTTCTAAACACTCTCTCTGGTCAATCAACGTCGGATATTCCAATATAGGCCTTTGCCCATCTAACGTGTTCGATAAGGTGCAATGATATGTCGTTTTTAGAAAGCATACATTGATTGCACGTAAACCGTTCCATGTTAATCTTCTGTTCACTGCCTTCAAATTTTGCGAAGAGAATAAAAGGGCTGATCAATACGCTGTTCAGTATATACACTCGGTTTTGTCTAATTTCGCTGCCGGCTGAATGTGGTGATCCACAAGATTCTTCGATTGCTTATATTCATGGTATACTCAAGCAGTTAACACCAATTAACACACAAGATGCACAGTATCAAGTTGGCAGAAAGTGTCCTGCCAGAAAAGTGTCGATTCTATGGGATCAAGTAAAGACCCATTGTTGGTGGATATCTCCCAGAAAGTACTAACGAAATCGATGTGTTCTTAGGGCATGGAACGTAATCTCTTCTTTGAGCTAGGCGGACTGTATAATGTTTGTAGTAACTGAGGCTGCCGATCTTCTAGTTTGTCTTCTGTAACCAGTACCATACGTCGCTATCTTAGTCTTAGGATTTATGAATGCGGCAGCGGGTCACACTTCACATTGCTCTATTCAATGTAGTGTTCAAAAGAGAGGGACGTTGTGCTAGACTCGTAAAATATCCTGTTCATGGTTGAGAACAGTTGACTGTAAATCCCTTTGTTAATAATAGGACTGAGTACAAACAAAGTTTCATGTAGTGAGTGTAAGTGAAATATGAATATCATTGAGGTATGTTTGCAGTGAATCTTCGGTCTAATATGTAGTCTGCAACATTTTTACAATAGCCACTCATATGTTCCTCATAACTCTTTCAGTTTTGCTCAATCTTTCGTTACGCAGTCGTGAATTAAATCAGTCAACTCAAAGCTTGCGAACTGCACGTTTTCGCAGATGTTTATGTCAAGAACAACTGTACTGACTACTTGAGTCATTTAACCAATGGTGAACTTTTGTTTGAATCCTTTGGCAGATCGATAAAATTCATGGTTAGGTTGAGTACACATCTCCGGAAGAGAGATACCAATGATTCCTTTGGAGTTTAAGTTCTGTTCCCTTCCATTTATTTAGTAGAATGAAAGAGTACCGGTGGTCATGTGAAAGAACAAAATATGCCCATCTTTGTTTTATGAAGCGCTGACGTGTTGTCTTCGAGGTAGTCGTAATCGAACCGCAGTAAGAACTGACCACGTATATTAGACAATGGACACGTAATGGACAGTTGAACAGATTTCATAAAATTAAGACGCTTGTAAAATAGAAGTGATAGCCACTCTGTAATAGGAGAGAGGTTGGCAACTCTATCTACTTAGTGACGATTGGATCCTGGTTTATCCAGTGTTCCTGTAAAAACAGTACCACAAAAACCGCCAGCAGCTGTATGGTTTGTGGATTCCGGGAAGATTGTTTTGATGACAAAATTTACTCAAATGTCTAAGCCTACAAACTATTGCATGGAAAATCATATGAAGAGTTTTGTCGGCTTACGATATGCGTGTGTATGTTGTGGCAAATAAAGTCAGCAAACTTCTCGTGCCAACGAGTCTTTTTGATCCGGCAGATAGAAAGCATTCTTTGCTTAATTAAAAATCATACTGGTTTTGCTGGAAAGGACACGAGTACGGAATGCTTGCGATCCTTATGAATCCATATAGTCATCTAGAGCTTACTCCTGGGTGGTTTGGAAAACGAATCACACGTGAATTATTGATGAAGAGGCATTATTAGATAGGGATCAATTCAAGGGGGTACCAAACAAGTGTGTTAATCATTTTGGCGTTAAGATGGAAATAACAGAATGTTACAACATGATGTCTACGTGAGCTTTTGAAAAGAACACAATGGTGTGGTTAACTTTTCTCTAAAGGTCCAGTGTTGCGACTTCTAGGTGTACTGTTGGAGAGACGACATTATGTTACCATTTAAAGCATGAGCTCTGCAGTGGGCATACCACGTAAATATGTCCACGTTGATATTCCTGGTGTAGAATATCAGGACAACTCGGCAGATATCTGAGCTTACTCGAGTTTATATTCTGCTAGAATGCACTTCATGTCCAGTTTATGATGCGATATCCAATAAATCCAAAGAAAATATCATGCTACTTTCTACATCACATCTGAGTCCACATGTAGAAACAGTACAGAAGGTAAACCATTCGTTTTGCTGTTTCATAGCGGAGTTAACATTGGGTAGACAGCGTGCTGTAAATGTACTTGCTGAACAAGGAGTGAGCCATAAAGAAATTTCCCACAAAGAAAACCATCAAGCACTGCAAGTCCCAGTCGACCTATTAATAACGAACAAACGATTAAAGATAGTATAATGCCCTTAATAATTGACCTTTATGGATGCGATGTACGTCCGACAAAAATACCCCCCACCTGGTGTCTAAGTACAGAATCTATGATTATGAGATGTAACAAAGTCTCAACAGTCGGGTGATGAATTTTAATGTTCCTTGCTGCACATGCAGAAAGTTAATTCACCAGAGAGGTTGGTCTGAATTTACGGCGCGGTTTTCATTGTATACACTGTGTAACCAACTGGGATTATACAGTCTCTCGCACCTCGGATTTGGGTCTTCAATAACGATACTTTGATAATAGTACTTTAAGCAAAAGTATTGAATGAATTACTAAACAGTGCATGAAATTCATGCATTTATTGGTCGTACAACACTGTTTGACTAGGGTTATGCAATTACAGATTTGTCTGTACGGCAGGGGTGGCGCGCTCGAAAACTAGGAAAGCATGTATCAATGCAAAGAAGACGGGGATCTAGAAACAAACAATGGAAACGCATACGTAACATGCATAAACTCTCGTTGAAGACAATGTGGCTACACTATTGTCGAGCACAGGAATACACGGTAGCCATGCAAAATAGTATTTGCATTCGTTGTTTCATATTTTCACATAACTTGAAATGGATGTATTGCAATAAAGACTTTCCAGGTCAGGCGTCTTTTGAAGTCATAATGTGGCGACAATTTACGCAACGTGAGTTATCGCTTCAATGTGTGGAGTGTAGCTCGACAGCAAATTAAACATATCATTTAGATAACATTAATGTGGATGAGCATAGGTATTGCAGCCATGTGCCCTACTCAATATACATGTACTGATATATCCGGAAATCGAAAAACATCAAACGAATGAACGTGGCCTTTCTAGGGTATTGAAGTTTCCAACTGTTCTAATGTTAAGTAGTGAGTTACGAGTAAAACAACATGGGGGAAACTATCCACACTGCGACGATGTAATGAACTCAGCTCAGATCCACCACGTCCGTATTCGTACATCTCTAAGGTGGGCTACTTCAACGCCAACTAGACCTCAGTGTTCACCCTCTCCAAATACATGATGATAGAACAGGTCAGATGGATCATAAAACCAGCCTTTTCCCTAGGAAATAGGCAAATACTACTCCATATGGCTGACCACCTGTGTAGTGAAAACAATGTTAATTGCCATCTTTGTATTCCTCATGCTTTCACAATGGAGGGTTACTGTACCAGTCTTGTATATTATTTGTTGTGTGCCGTGGCATAAGTCCAAAAGGGCTGAATTTCAGATCTAGCTAATGCGGGGCAGCATGAACCCCAAGTAGATCTGTGCTCTTTGAAGATAATTATCCATTCTACACGCTTAGTATGGACCAACGTATAAAAATTCATCACTGTGTTCATCGATTTGGCCTCTTGATAATTTTTCGAGACAAAAGTTACGGTCAAATTGTCCGAGTCAGTTACATGTTACTGATAAATTAATAAGCAGTTTGCCCACCACTCAGGTTTCGTCCAGTAAGAAATATAACCGTTAGAAACTAAGTATAACTTGTTAGCTCGCAAAATTCAGCAGGAGACAAATGAGAACGAGCACATAGTGAAATCATAATAGGTAACAGAAAGGCCAGATGTTCTGTTTTCAGTTACTGTTTTATATTCATGAGCCAACCTTGTTCAGCAAAAACGTTTCTGAAGCTAAAGTTCCAGCAACCGTCCAGTAGGAAGAGATAACAAGTATGGACATGTGTGTGAAGGACCATTGACACAAACAGCCGATTTACTTAATCGAATAACGGAGATGGGGTTCAACGACAAGGCAGAATGCTGCGCCAGAACTATTTGGTCCATGTAGAAATGTGTGTGTGTAAAACATACTTTATGCTGAACACAGTAAACGAAAGAAAATTAATAATGCTCACAATTTCCTTTAAGCTTTCATATTCAGATGGACAATCCCGCCATCCTCTTTTGAAAGAAAGGAGTAGGTTCAAGTTTCTCTCTCGTCATTTACTGTACGGTTTCGTTTTGTTTCTGTTCGGACAATAACGCAAGGGTAACGTCGAGTTGCATGAATCCTCCTGATGAATTCTGATACGTAACATCAAGAGTTTGGTGGTTTTACTGTGTCATACGGTTAAACAAATTGATTAAACTCACTGAAAAACCCCATGTACAAACCTATTGGGTTTACTGTAGATAAGTACTGCTTACAATGAGAACAAGTAGTTAATATAGTCTCCTCATTTAGAAGGTCACGATGAGCAACACCATATGTAGTTAACAATTTGGTTGACCTTTCACCTAGCTCCAACGTTTTGATCATATGGTTGTAAAACAGACATTTTCACAGAAAGATTCTGATTTCTGACACTTGAACCAAAACAATCCGGAATCGTGGAAATAAGCTATACATTGTCATATCTGTCCAATCCGACACTGTGTTAACCCGAGCATCTTGAAGAAATCTTATATTCAAAACCTCAACGCAACTATGAGACACCATTTAACAAAGATACAATTAAGTTGCCCTGGTTGCTAGCTGCTAGTCGTGGGATTATTGAGCCAGCAACAGCTGGGCATTCGAAAGTATTTAATAGGAAAACCGACAACATGCGAGATACACCATTCCATCTCCATACCGCCAACACCCTCAATATTGTATTATCCTTGTGGCATTAGCCAACATAAAATAGACCATCAAGTTTGTACGACTCGTAGACTTGACGTGACGTTTTGTGTTGAACCACAACATTTTTACTAGTTTGTCAATTCCGTCAAGTTGCGTAATCAAATCTAAGTATCCCTGGTGTTATCTCGCCTTCACCATCGGCCCAGCAAATTTCCTCAGCTAGCAATATCACTCTCATTGTGAAATGACATTGTGGGTGTACAGAGCCCAAACTCCTCACATCAGATATCGGAACGAGGGCCATTTGTGTACATCAGCGTAATACAACTACTGGCACAGCATCGAGTTCCGCCTTTCCGATAAAACCCATTCTTCAAGTTTTAAAAAATGAGTTTGTATGACTTGACACTGTATATGGCAGCCACTAGGATAAAAATTATGTCAACTTTTGTGTTCATAGTTGAGGCTTCATTATGTTGCACCTGCGTACCGAATCAGCACCGGTTGCTGTATTGGTATGCGTGGCTTCCTCAAGCAGCATGCAATGGTGGCCCAAGAACTTATGCCTTCCATTGAACACGTATAGATTTTAAGGATAAGCACACCAACCATGGAAAATACTGTAATACTCTGAATTAGGGACTTCGAATAACCCCAGAACTCGAATTCGGATTGAAACCTCTCACGCAATTAGTAAGAATACCTCGCACTAGTTGCAGTAAGCAGTTCATAGTCATGAGATAAGAAGCCAAATTTATGGATGTACAATAACATTGAAGAAAGCACAGACTACCTTTGACTGGTCGAGTTAACACATAAAAAACCACAAACTGTACGTTAATTGGTGCAATAGGGAACAAAGAAATTGGCGAATAACGGAAGGCGTAACACTGAGACTGTTTGTCCAATCATGTTATAGTATCTTTAACGCGACATTCGGATTGGTCCTTTGTTAGATCTCCTACTGGGTCGGGGTTTGGATAAGCGGTGAATCGGGTAGATTTTCGCCCCAGATACATACCCCAAATTTGTCAAAAAACGCTGTTGATTGAAAAGTACATGCTGCCCACCGGATACATTGTAAACTAAGAGCACAGTAATTATCGATAACTCCTGGGAGCTGGAATCTAGGCGGTCGAACTACGCCAGCAACAGCCATTGTTGCCGTGGAGGAAATAATTGAACAAATCAGTAGTTCCGAATAGGTCGCGGGTAGCCTATCAGGGTTAACAGGACAATTGTTGAGTCTACTCTCAAGGTGGTCGGGCGATCTGAGCATTACTCAGAAGTCATTGTGATGGAGCATCTATATATAGTTAATCAGTCAAACCGAATGTGAGGTCAGTGGCAAAGTGATCAACTCGGGGTTCTTGTCCTAGTCGTAGCAATGATATATACTACCTGCACGTTAGACGACAATTTCCCAACCCCCTTGTGGGCTGAATATATAGCATGATACGAAGTGATCCGCTAGATTGCTCAAACTGGCATCCCCAGTCATCAGAGACCGGTCGCATGACTTGTTCAAGAAACCTATTCCATTTACTACTTCATCATCATAAATTTATGTGTAAATCACTGTAGGTCCTATTGGTCACAAGTTCAAACCTTGCCCTGTTTGCACAGAAGCTTTTGTACTCATTCATCGTCTTCCGTGATTTTGACTACTGACAGAAGGGTATGTTTGTGGGTTGTCTTCTTCCAGTCCCATCACAAATTTGCCTTCATTGCGATGAACTGTTATCTTGTCAAAACCAAATGAGATATGGTGCAAACACGTTACAAGGCTGGCTTCATTATACAAGGGATCACATTAGGTTTATCGGTTAAATTTTCGAATCAATGATTTCTGTTTACCAGTATGCTGGTCATACGATTCGATTTGGTGAACGGAATATTTAGTGCCCACAGTAACGTTCTCTTGCCCGACTCAAGTGGTTCAAAACACAGTTGATTGGTAAACACTAGCTGACAGTGAGATAGGCCGAATGACAGGAGGAATTTCAGAGTCATGACTTGTTCGTAGTCGGTGTGATAAATCAGCCATATGTGTAAAAACAGGCGTATTCTAACACCGATTGATACTACTGTCCTCTGATGATTTTAGCTTAGATGGAGCATTCATATGTACAATTTCTATCCAACAGTTTTATCAGGTTCCCCTCTTTCAGTTAATTTAGTGTGTGTGATTACGTTTGGCAGTGTCTAGCGTAATGTCGAATTTTAACGAGTTTGGCTCAAAAACTATGGATGAACAGTCACGCCCTACTGCTCGTGGCTCACTAGACGGAGGCGCACAGTTAAAAGAAGGATACACTGCAATACAGTCCTATATAAAGTGGCATTTTTCGTACATATTTTTGCCACTTGTACCTGAGGCCTCCCAGAATTATCGCTATGTATAAACGGGTGCTTGTCTTCGAGATGCTATTAAGACACACACCATCCGTGTTGATCTTTTGAATAGCTAATTCCTTTACCACCCACGTACCTGGCTTAAAGCACGAATGCCGAACTTACAGTGATTATCCTGATGAAGAACACATCGAGTAAATTTCGCCTGACGAAAATGTTCTTATTTGTTTATATCAAAGTTAGTGTATACAGTTCTTTCAATTATGATATAGACTTGAACAACATTCTAGTCACTCGGCCATTTTAGCTATATCGGTCATTTTCAGAAGCAACAGTTATAGTAAATTAATTTTTGTCCTCTGATGCCCACAAAATTGGTGTCTTTTTGGACGTACTGCGGCAATACGTTAGAGTTGCAATTAGAACTAGACGTATTCCAGTAGTGAATCATATAAGAATTCACCCACCCAACGGTTTATCATTATATGGGAGCCAGTGCGGGCGGATACACATATCGCATGTGGACGTGACAGCCTCTGGTAAAAACCCCTAACGAGAGATCATGTTTGATAACGACGTCCTGAATTCACGGAGTAAAAAACTTTAACTTAATGAGCCAAATGTTTAACACCTTTACCATTCTAGTTTTTGGTACCTTCTTAACGACTTGAAAAAAATAATTTCACAAAAGTTTGGAAGAAAATATATGAAACACTGACCGATTGTTCCAATTCCAATTATGACACCCGGCCTGTGATGCGTTCACAAGGCTATCTAGACTTGTTATCTCCTAAAAGCCATAAATGCGGCTGCCTGTGATCAGAGTATCAAATAAATTTCTTGCGAAGACTGTTGTTTTTAGTCATTCCGAATGTTGCAAATTCCTGCAATTTTGGAATGACTAGTGGCAACAGGACTTTTGGTTTTGTATCGCTTGTGGTCGTAACCAATGATGGCGGTGTTTTTGTTAAGAAACGACGTTAAACGGGGTTTGTCTGAATTTACTGTTGCAACGTTAGATGAAATATATAGTGGTGTTGCTTCAGTATATGTTCAATTGATATATTGGTCGGGCGGTTACACCTGGATGCACACAACCGGGTAACACGATTAACAATTTCTCCATGTTCGTGTTTGATCCACAGAGTAAGGCGATGTTCGAGACTTAGTTCAAAGAAGGTGAAGATGAGTTTTGCATCAAATTCCTTAACGGAGAAGGCGCACGGGACGTACGGTTTCTTTTTCTTTCACCAGGTATTGTAGGGCACAATAATTGTATGAGTGGAACCGCAAGCAGTGCGGCGTAAGCTATTTCCGTTTAATTTTATTTGCAACCACCTATCGGCTTCAGTAACTGTTACTGACCGGGAACGGATATGGAAAAAGTGGTTTTGAGTCTGATGCCTTTCTTCGTGCTTTTGCAGATGGAAGTATTGGAATTGACCCAGTAAAATCTCTGGTAATAGCTTGACACATAAAGCTGCATGTGTGGGGTCGAGACAACGAACAAGCCCCACCTTTCGCTCCTGTCTTATGGAAGAGGCTTGAAAACAAGCACTGCAGACAAACCAAGAAAATATGGCTGAAGGTTGTAGGACTTGAAAGTAAAGCGTTACTGTGATCACTTTGAGAAATAGGTCATACAGTCACCTATGTTTGAGTGATTAATTAACCATGCACTTTAACACGAAATCACGGTCAGTACTTATTGAGTCATTTACGTGCAAAAAAGGGTTAGTAATAGTTTGTCGCGGACCATGCAAATTAAGAAGTCATCCATACTTTATCATTTTTAGACAGCATCCATATAGTCCAATTGAACTTGCATGACCTAACGAACTAGGCATAAAGACAGCAGATAATGAATGTCCTTCAGCTTTATCAGCAAACTTGGACGGGCCGCTACTACTACTGCATTTTAACCTACACAGCCTTTTCGTGAGCGTTGCGGCTATATCAAGGCGAAAACAGTAAGCAACTGTAGTAAAGATGAACGATCACATTATATTACTCGTCAATTCTCATGTGGAATTACATATTCAGGTATTGAACTGACCGAGAAAAAACCAAAAGTACATTAGAGTGCACTTCGACAAAATTTTTTTTTTTAAAGCATAATCTTGGTACTGACAACCCTGGAGTCCTAGGTTATGTGTAAACGAGTGTTTTTGTTCAACGTGATGTTGAAGCATATACTGCGTGTGTTGATTTTCTGAATAAACAATCACGGCGTCACAATACGGACCATGGTGATATAAAACATTTGGCAGTGTTTCTTTCTATGCAAGTCGCCCCAGAGAACGCTGATTTGTTGCTTTCAATAGTGAACTGGATGTTTTGTTCGGTACAGTGACCTTTGCCTTATGAGTGTGTTCAATATGGTGGCACTAAACTACATTCTGCTTTTTCCTGTTTGTAGGCCAAACGAAATCTAATCCGTCGATATCCATTAGTCTTTTGCCTGCCAACTTTATTTCGAATGGGGGAATGCGTATTATTGTTACAGGACTTGGTTCCACAAGGTCTCCTGATGTAGATTTCGCAACGAGACATTCGCTGGCCGCAAGTTACTACCGCATTGTCTGTATACGCACGTGATCGCCATCTTACTCTTCTTTGTTAGCTTCTAGGTGCTGTTACGTCAGAACAAGAGACACTGTTCTGTTATGTCACCATTAGAAGGAACATCTTGGAACACTGTCAAAGCTAATTTCGCTCGTCACAACATGAATGATGGATAGCCAGGAAATGCCAACCAATGACCCCTTGATTTACTGCAAGGCGCACTTAACATCCTTGACCCGGTCTACACAATAGACTTCTAGAGTTCACCCTTTTGACTTGTAATGCAAATCACCACGCCCTCGCTCGCGAGGAGATCTGAATGCCAGTGGACACTAGTGGAAATGAAATGAAAGTTCATGAGTACCATGCGTACTTCTCTGACAAAGAGTTTGGGTCCATGCGGCCTCCCTGCACTTAAGGTGGTCGAGGAACTTCACTCCTCCAAGTATTATGCTCCCAGAGTGCGCCTGTCGATGAGCGACTAAGACAAACTCCTAGTGGAGTTTGTACACCGTTCACTATTGAAAAACATCTCTGAAGATTCCGTTGTTGTTGATAGCCCAGAAAATGTCCTAGTGTTGTACGACAAACAGTTTCGTTGAGTAGTATTCTAATCACAAGCCAAACTGCCTGTCTTTTGCGGCCACAACATTAGGACCTCAGCTTTTTTCAGCTAACTGTTATGGATGACCACGGTGCACTCAAGACAAGCTAATCACCGGAGTTTCCTGTGAAAACAGAGATAACCAATTTTAACTGTTCTATTCTATATCGACAGAGCGGAATGCGTAGACACAGCAAGCCGACGCTTCGACGCGAACAAGTTTTGGTCAGATACCCTTCAAACCTTGCCTAATAATTACGAGTGGCAGTCACCTAACGGAGACATTCATCATTAGGCCGTCAATTACCACGGTTACCACTCATTACTTGCTTTCGGTCCTACCTACAGCAGTTTACAACAAACAACAAGAAAGCCCACGGTTTAAAAATGCTGATCTTAGCGGCCTAAAAACATAACTAGGCCTACGTTCCTTTGAGTATGGTTCCGCAGAACGGAACTTTCTTGCGTTTCAAAGGGCAATCCATGAAGTGAACGATTGACATGCACCGCGCAAATTGTGTACTTGCTGTCTTCGCTCAACTATTCTGCGTGATTATGACACTTCCCATAAACCTACGAGTATTTCGGAAGGCATGGTCAGTTTACTCAGTGTGGGAGAAATCCATGAACACATGAAGCTTGTACGGGTGAAGATGCTACTAAAAGCTGGTGCAAGATAGACATTTGATTCATTCGAAGAAATAATCCCCCAACTCTTCCCCCTCGACATCCCAACGAGGGAATTCTTCCAAACCCCAAGTGTTTGCCAGAACACTGAAGTTGAGATGGTCAAAGGAGGGTAACCCCGTTTGGTGAACGCACGCGTTTGTGTTTGCCAATAGTACGTGGTATAGGTTGCCCAGAAAGAAACAGCTATTATATTTCTAACATTAAGTGAAGCTGAGTGAAAAGTAACAGTCATTTTTCTTAGTTGACTGTACTTTGATTTCTTGCATGTGTGCCAGAAGTTTTCAGACAACCCATATGAAAGTGAAATGCATATTCCTTATCCTGATAATAGTAGGATTTAGTTGGGAACTGGATGAATGAATCCAAGATTGTTGTGGATAATTGGTGTGCGGTTAACTTGTGCAAACTTGTGACTCAAAGTCGCGGAAGATTTTTAACCTAGTTGTGTGCCTCTAACAATCCACAGCTTTAGGTTCTCGCCTAAACCAGCTTGTGAATGCAATGGGGGTCACAAACAGCTACATCCACTATAAGCACAATGTCACCTGTGAAGATACTTCATTCAGGTTTGATGAAGGAGTTTCCAGAAAGAGTGATCGGCCCTGTCATGAAGGAGACGAATTCCGATCGCAACCTCTTGAAAACAGTGGACGAGATCATATTCTGTTACGGAACGCAGGCTCTGTGTGTTATGAAGTGGTTTCTTCCAGTATGCAGTCGCGTTTACGTCTGATTGTATAGGACTCAAACTAAACGACGAGTGGATAGCCTGTTGTTATCGCCCTGGGATCAGTGGAGTACGGTATTCAAATCGAGTATACATCAATCCATTTCCGACCTCCATTTACAGTCCCAGTCCACCTAGTTCACATAATCGTAGAGAAATGCGCCTATTTTGCTTTGGATGGCTACAATCATCTACAAAATGGTATCTTGACTGTGATGTGCAGTGATATGGATATCCTCCGATGCTCAATTCTTGTATAGGGTTGTGTAAGTAGATGCTGACAAAGAAACCCTATCCGCTGTCGTCCTTCTACGGACCCCTGAGTTAGTTTTTCGCCCAACCTTCTTGGGCTCGGAATGGGTGTCGTTGGACGTTTTCCCCTGAATTGTAATGGAACGCCAGGTTCTTTCCGTGGTGAGGCTGGCACTGAGTAGGGAATGAGGCTGTTGGCGATGGCAGCCAGTGAGCATCCAACACGGTTGTATTACGATGTCTCGCAGCTAATAGGTATGTCAGAAATGCATTAAAAAATTTGAAGGGCAGTTGCAGTTCAAGAAAGCCGACTTGAAGATGCTTTAGATTAATTGCCAAGGAATTTCCTTGAGCCGGAAAACCAGTAAATGTAATTCAAACAGGCTAAAAGGCTGAAAGCGTCGTCGAAAGATAGGGGAAAAAAGAGAAAGTCGTGGATGTTGACAGGGTTTCTGCAGGCCCGTGATATACAGAATAGGGTGGAGATCTCTCATACAGTACTCCCTGATCGGACGGGGAAGATACGTTTTCAAGAAGTAACTGGAAGCCTAAAGCTTTTGTAGTGCTTATATAAGACAAATGGTATGTTGTTTACAATGATGGGTTTGGAACAGGTCACAGAAGAAATAATGGAAAACATTGTAGATGTCATTATCAGCATTCGGTGGTTATTTTTGTCGTTAAATTCAACAAAGCAGACAAAGCCGTGGGCACTAAAACACATTACAAACCAACCACTATTCAAAGGGAAACCAAACTGCTGTTCATTTGGAGCTGAAGGTACTAACGATTGACGGGTGGATAGTACGGTCCAAATGTGAAATTTTTGAGCTCCTGAGATGACTTCGTAGCTCAGCTGGTAGTGCGCATGCTACGTTTGGGCAAACTGTTTCTGTTGCTGGTTCGAGTTCAGCCGTAGCTTTGATTTTTCACATTAGGGTCTCATTTAGAATGAGAGCAACTTGATGACAACAGAGGGCAGTAAGAACTGTAATGGAAGGTGATGCAGGAAATGTTAGGTTTGGGCTAAAGGTCGCCCGAATGGTACCACTTTCGGGTGGGTGTGTTCTGCAGCGACTAAGTGTGAGGAGACAGAGGGGAACGTCTAGTGATGTTCCGTAAGGTCTATTGGATTTAGGGGTGTGTGGTGTGGTGCACAAATATTCAGGCGGTGGAATTTTGCAGACACCTCTAAGTGGATAATAAGTGATATTAGAACCATGTTGTCCGCCATCGACTGAAACGTGCGTCATCCTCTTGCTCGGGTTCCGGGATGGTCGCCCAACAGATCAAACAACAGGCAAATTTAAAATCATTGTCGAGGTGTGCAGTGCACCAATGTTTATGGAAGAAGATGGAGTCGGCATGTGTACTAGGCTTTTTTGAAGATGTTGGATATGTTCGCATTGTAATTAGCCCAGTCATTGGCGATTGTTGAAGACCACGATTTGCGCGGCACATATATCACAAACTCTTACCGAAAGTTGGATAGATCAATTGGATAAGGCAGCAGTTGGCTTCAGATATATTGTTTTCTGTCGTTGTTTTGCCATTTGTTATATTGAGAGGTAGACAAACAGTTGGCTGGATACAAACTCCAGTGAACTTGGAAGGGCAAAATGAATCCACAGATGAAGATCCGATGATATATAAATTAGTCGTGTAGTTTAAAGAATGAAGTCCACGCAACCTTCGACGTTTTAAAATGTCAATATTTGTTAGAAAGGTCCACCGATTATCCAGCAAATCTCAAAAAGATAGTGCCAGACACGGAAATGAAATTCGTTTTAAAAGGAGGAGCAGCAGGAAATGTGATGCTGTAATTTTATTTCAATTCCATTACGAGGCTTAGGTGAGCAAGGTCACGGTGACATGGAACTTAAAAGTTAACAGATTGTTCGATGTTATAGCCAACGTTTTAAATTGTGCACCACGATCGTAGTAATCAGTTGAATCAGTGTACAAGATTCGCAGTTAATTAATCTCAGATTTTCCAAATGAATAGTTCACGTGTGAACGGTTGATAAATAAAGCGCCACATTGTCGACCGTCAGCTCTGTGAGTCTGTTTACACGTCGCAGTTTTGGTGTCCACTAAGTTCGTTGATGGATAACTTCAGTGTAAGGTTCGCAGCTTATTTTTACATAGTCCACTGAAGTTCGGCCTGTGAACAAGAAAAGAACGTGTACAGTTTTCCCCACTGATCAAGCGGTTCAATTACATTTTTTATGGTAAACAAAATAATCGTTTGAACAGGTGAGCTTGTAGAAGAATAACGTTTCCAAAACGACAATATTCCCACCACTGTCATCATATTTAGATGAAAAGATTTGCTTGAGGCTTGACATCTGTTCAGTAAGCTATCCGATTATTCACGTAGACAAAGTAATTGTGGATAGAACGTGATTGCAGGTCTACAGAATTAACAAAACACCAACCACAGATAAAGTATTGTCAAAATACCGTACTGATTTGCAAATGGTTAGTGTGAGGACACGGGTAATAACATAATGCGAGGAGGTGATTAGTTAGATCCAGTAAACATAAGGACAAATCGTTTAATCGTACGTATATGGTAACCTTATTTATCCCACTAAACCCAAGTGGTGCTCGGTATGTTTACAATACGAAATATTACGAGAAAATGTTTTGATTATCGATGCCGTCGCCAACAAGTCCTTGTTGATATGTAGCCACATTTTCACAGCCCGCTATGTATGAGTTTCAGTTCATATATATTAGTACGTTGAAAAGATATTGTATATTATCTTAACTATACCACTGTCCAACCTCAACCAGTAGTACAAATGCCGAATTAGCGTAGTTCGTGGATTTTTCCAAGATTCTGCGTCGAAGCACGTCAAGTAGATCAACGCAACTGATCTGTTTTAATACCTACTCATTGCGGTGAAGTATGGGTACATTGGCAAGTAGATTTTATCGGTGTTGACTGATGACCCTTCTACTGTATCCACTTATTAATGCAAGCCGTTTGCTTTATCCATTGTCCGCTATCGAGTTAGATAGAGGGCAGAAGTCTATTTTGTTCGCAGCGTATTGGAACCTGGTGATTGTGACGGCGAAGAGTAGTTTTCAACTGGAATTACGTTAATAAAATAAGAGATATACCATTCTTCCCTCAGTTAAGAAACCGTTTTATTCGGACATTTCCATCTGTCAGTATAAACGCTTCTGTGCTGCATCAAATGAACAAACCATTAAATGTATCAACGAATTACGATATATTTGAAGCAAACATCTGTTCTTTATTGCGTGAAGGACTGTATTATTGAACAATGAAAAAACTACATTTAAACATGTGACTTATCACTTGATAGAATGACTGATTGCTGGAGACATTTAAGCTGACAATATGCTATGCTCTATCAGATCTACGGGTTCTTCCATCATTACGCCTGGATGGATCCATGTGTGATATGGTTGAGAAATAATACGCCAACTGTTTGGAGAAATTTGTTTGACAGAAGGGAAGTCTGTTACTCGAAAATTTTCCGATGCACTAAAGTTAATGAATATGTCATCCCGCTAAGTATTTACCAGTTATTTACCCCCATCACATTCACTTGTATAACACGTTAACACTTCATTGTAAAGGCGACATTGCAACTATTTACATCGCGCAAAAATTCCCAGTGTAGCCATGAAAAATACTGTGTAGCGAACAACCTCGTTTTCAGTGATTCATCATCAGACTAAATACATCACATTTATATAACGAATTTTACAGGGGAATTATTAAAGGAGGTAAACGGGAAACGGGTGGTTAATAAGGTCAGTCAGTTCAATGTCACGCTGCAATCAGGTACCCACTTGAACCGTGGGTCTTGACAGGTTGACAGATACAACGCCTGAACAAAACGTTTCTGGGCGTACAGGGTTGGGTTGTACAAGCGAATTCCAATAGCTTCAGCGGTGGACAGAGTCCTACGCCTCACTGCCCTCAACTGGGTGGTTTTAACCCGGTAGATGGGGCGAAATGTGTCCGTCAAATTGACAGAGTGATTCAAATTCATCAGGTGCGATGGTATGGCACTGTTGACAGATTTCGTTATTCTACTGTTGAGCCAAACTGGGTGGTGTTCCCGGACCCGTTCAGATAAGCGTCTGATCGTGCGGTCAACATAACTGGTTCCACAGGAACAAGTGAATGAGTATACACAAAACGAGGCCGCAGAAACAGGCACTTTATCTTTCGGGTGTGGGCACAAAACCAGATTGGATGTGAAGTGGACAAGTAATTTAGCCGCGTAAAATGTTGCACTAACTGCTCTTGTGAGTCTACTTGTGATGATTTCAGCTAGCGTGTCACCCTTGAAGGGTAACCCGGTGTATAAAGTTTCTTTTCCGCTTGATACAGCTGGTCCCTTTCACTCTGTTGTTGCATAGCTCTGTCCATGAACCTTTCCGGGTAGCCATTTTGTATGAATACTGTATATATGAAAGTCAATTCTTCGGCTATAGTATCATCCGTGCAAATTTTTACAGCCCTGTCCGTCAAACAGTTGATTAGGTTTCTTTTCAGGGCGAGTGGTACAAAACTATTGAAAGGAATGTAATGACTATTCCCGTTTACCCCCTTTACTGTTTACCCTGTAAAATTCGTGACATGTGATGTATTTAGCCTGATGATGAATCACTGAAAACAAGCTTATTCGCTACACAGTATTTTTCATTATTATTTAAATTTCGCCCGTATTTTATTTCTATCTGTCAGTAGTTGGTCGTAGGTGCCTGATATTTAGGGTAAAACTACCACCCAATCAGCAAAAGTCTTCACAAATATCCATCCCACATATGATGGTCTATTAACGATAACCGTTTTGTTTTGTTCGTTGAAGTGTCTATTACATCGGTTATATTCCACAGCGACTAAGTCATGGTGGTCATCAGCTACCGGTTCACATGAACACGATCTTGTTCAAGCCAAATTAAGCTAATATTTGTCAAATGTTCAATTGAAATAAATCTTATTGGGGTAGAACTCGAAGCAAGTCTGGTTAAAGCAGGCTGGTGATAACGCGGTGACTGAAGACCATCCGAAATGATCGAAGAAATCTGAATAGTAAGTTTGAGGAAAACGAATTTTGGGAATATTGCAACCTGACTGTCGTGTGAAGACCAAGTACTATAAACTGGAAACGTTACGCCATAGTTGAACACAGTCGACAGCAGATAACATTGGGAGTGTGCGTAACTTTATCGCGTTATGCATCTACCGCACTTTACGAAAGAAAAAACAAATTCTGCATCCATTTGTACACAGATAGGAGTATGAGGGCAATTTAAACTCGTGTATGAGGGCCTGATGGACTTCCAAATCAAGGAAAGGTATTTATAAGGATTGGAAGAAAAAAACTATTTGCATATAGCTGGTTCTTGAGCATCGTCATCAAACGTTTGTTAATGTTTGTTCAAATGCTTTGGACGTAGTAGGTCACTGAGGCAGGATCCGCAAAGAATGTGCGCGGGCAACAGACAATTTCAAACAACCAGCTCAAATTTCATTTTCAGGTGAGAGGCAGATGGGCCCACATTCTCTGGGAATGGTTGGCTTATTTTATTGTTGTACGGCTTAGAAGATGAAAGACCATTAAATTGTGTACAAAGTTGCACTGTTAATTTGCGTCTGCTCACGACAAACTGTGTTATACGCAAGGAAGAATACACGTTGAATAACACTCGGTGTGGTTAAAATCGTCGCATTCGCGCTGAAGTTCCAACTAACAACTCCTGAAAAGATTTATTACACTCGGATCTTGTTCTCGTTAAGGTTCGCTAGTGATGCACACCCCTACAACGGACAGGACAGATTAATATCATACTAGTCAGCGCGTTTGCGTCGTGAAAGCGCGACCAAAAGTTTAATGTCAGCCATTGCAAGAAAGTGGAGTTGACGAGGACTAACTTAAGGATAACTGGAGTGAAATGTTCAGTTTTAAACCAGTAGACTACAAATTCTGTGGAACTACTATACATGTTATCATTTATGAGTTATTTTTAATTGGTATCATACAATATTGGTGGCTGGTAGGGGAGTCAGCATGGTACAAGTGACCAAAATTTCACTGTTGGAATTTCTTTCTAGTTTAATCGGTCAACGTTCAACTGTTTAAACCAAAACGTTCTAGTTATCATAACAGTAAGCTACTGCTGGTGTTAACTCGCACGTCAAAATACTATGAAGTCAGTTACTTCAATTTGACTAAGATCTCTGACCATAGGTGCCATAGAACATGGAGTATAAAGAGCATGTATGCACCGATAAGTAACATTAACCAAGAAAATCACAAAACGCCAGTGATACAATCTAGCGTCGAGCACTTAACCTTATCACATACAAAAATAGACATAAATCAACCGAGAAACACTAACAAAATATTTGGAACTAACAACAGATCTTCATGTTGTGTGCTTTTGTTTGAACTCTATAGAATGAAAAGGTTTAGCACAGTTTATCAGTCAGTAAAATCAAAATCTTGTGCATTGATAATTATTCAGCAAACGGGCCCTATTAGTGTTGTGAGTTTAAGCTCATTCTCTTCAAAATTGACTTTCGGGTTGATACAGCTGTTCGCAAATAGGTGTTGCAAGCATAGCTCCTGTGTCCTTCCTATCTAAATGGTGAGGCAAACTTAGCATTGTCTATAAAAGATATCGACTGAACATTAAGATGTGTAGACCTATCAGTGCAACATTTATGTTAATCAAACTGTGTTCATAAGGCTAGTTTCAAAAACAAAATATCTGCTGTTCAAAATTCTAGAGATGTGTGTTTTGACGCTACTGAGATTCAACAAACAAACCTGTATGTAATGTTGTCATTTATCGTATAGACGTGAAATAATTTACGTGATAGCTACCGCTGCAAATTTTGTTTCACAAAAACATCCAGTTTACAATTTATAGTTCACGTGTAGGGCTGTCAAAAATACACAATACTCATTGGAAACACAAATGCACATAGAAGGTATGCACCCTAAGAAAACAAAACCATTTGGGTTTGTTAGGTAGCAGTATTCTTCCTCGCTCCAGCGCGTGCATTTTAGACGTTAGAAATCTAGCACCCGTTCTAGAGTAAGATGTTGATGAACCCACACGAATGTTTTTATTTTTGAAAAGCTACTTAGGTAATTTAAAAAACGGTTGTTGAAGAGCCTTAGGTTCAAAGCTTGCAGTAATTAGATAACAAAATAGAACCGGTTTAAAATTGTCAGTTCTACTCTTAACTCAAGTACGGTGTGTTGTATTCAAAATATTGGAATAAAAAATAAGATGATGAAGTCCGAATAAATAATCAGTAAAACGCTGTAAAAAGTAATACATTCTAGACTGAAAAAATCCTATAACGTGTTTTATTTACGCTCTGTATAACAGAGTTCAAGACTACTATATTCAAACACAACTTACTATTAATATGATAAAATACTTGCTGTTGAACAACAGTGGTGTTGATTCTGGCTAGAATCAATGGAAGTTGTGTTCGGATCACTCCAACTGAAACTGATAGTTGGATGGCAAAATGACGACTGGAGGATCGAACCACGGAACCGCCACACCCGGCGCTCGGCTAACTGCCCACTGCCAGCCGTGTGCACGATGCCAATCTCAACTGATCCCCATACCTATACCCCATTGGTCAAACTATCGTACTGTAGGTCCTATACATATATCCCCCTGCATTGATTACATTAATTACTGGCCGAACGTTTCTTGCATTATTACACGTAATCAACCCTGCATCAACATTACGAACTTCTCCATGAACTCGCTCTTTGTTTGT